>JAZHYW010017187.1:0-14877 GCA_037355805.1 Ixodes ricinus
TTCTTTTCTTCGTTGACGATACCGAACAACCGCATTTTCGTCCAGATACACAAGATGCACGCCTTTCCGTTTCTCGGATAGAACGCTCACCATTGTCCTGGCCGTCTGAGCTGCGTTTTTTAACGTTCTCTCAGGTTGTTCTGCGTGGCCTGGTGCATCACGGGTCCGCCAACTCCGTCGCATGCATTTTCCCATGTCCAGATGCAGAAAATATCCACTGGGCTTGTGGACAATCATTTTGTGCAAACTGGTGAAGCTGGTAGCGATTCTTGAAATGACTGGTGGCCTCGTCACTTACGTCACGTGCGACTATACCGCAACGTTGTCTTCAACCCACTCTGTCACTTTTTTTAGAGCAAAGCGCGTGAAAGCGACGTCGACACAAAGGTCCTCACTGATGATAGCAACGCTGTTTGTAGATTTTCTTGTCGTAACTACAGATGTAAATATTGTAACATTTTTTCTTCAGTGGAATGCTTTAACTTTGTCAGAAAGCACGATGGTCCAGTTTTCAGTAAAGTCAAAATAGAAAGACAATGTTCCCGCGTTGCATGCAGCTGCTTTTCATTGTAGATCGCTTTATCTTGCGTTTGTCGGATATGGCTGTGAAATATCCAACTTTCAACCGTTACTTAAACGACTTTTAGAAAAATCTCAAAATCCATTGTTTTATCTTGTTTTTTTAGAAGGTCGCCGGATTTCCATGTTGTGAGCACAATCTCTTTATCCTTGAGACTGACCTTTTGGGCGGTGATCACAGTCTCCATTAAGACACAGACTTGTAGTGGGTCGCACAGAAATGCTGAGTTCATTTCACCAGTGTTCAATGTTAAACCTGTAACGTTCTCTACAGCGGCAATACAAAGGTAATAACTGGCGCAGCGAACACAAAACGACACTTCCTGCTGTGGCATATTTTGGACCCATCTAGGGCGCACTGAATAAAAGTTCGTCAGCCAAACGGCGGAATCCGGATGCTTGTCTTTGTATACACGAAAGGCCTCTCGCATTAAGCGTGTCAGGAAGTCCTTTGGCACGAACGTTTACTCCCCGTCGAGCATGACGGAGATCACGTCCTTCTGGTTGGGGACCTTGGCTCGAACATGGTAGCTCGTCTTTCGCGAAGTATTCTAAGGCAGCAGAAAGGTTTCAGTGCTCGCCTTGCACCTCGTGTAAGGATCCGGACTCGATTAGTGTGCCATGTTAACCTTTCTTAGGTTAACATGGCGATAGCATTTACGTTCTAATGTATTTAGGCGGGGCTCGAGTATTTGGGGGTTCTGCTCTCCGTCGGTGTGTCTCTTTGTGCCTGATATTATCGCCCGCGAAGCCAGCGAGTGGGATGGCGACAAACGCGACTGCTCAGTAAACAGACATCGGCGGCCATATTTCGCTGGTTGAAGCGAGCCCCTTCATCCTTGACAGCGAGGGGGAAATGCGAAAAAAGATTGTATCGGCCGTTTCGCCGGAACTAGCGACGAGTGTCGCCTGCTTCTTCCGTCAAGCATTTCGCCATAGTCGTGATCTTCGCGAGGAAATGATTGTTGCTGGTCACAGAACACTATCACGCAGAAAGATAATGCTTCAATATGTTTTCATTCTAGATATAAGTCGGGGATATATATAAGAAAGAGAGAGAGAGAGAGAGATGGAAATAGAGGGTAAGAGAGAGGAGCATGTAGTGAAAATAAAGTAAACAAAGTTCCCAGTGGCCGATGGCTGCTGGATCTTTTCTTGGATCACTAGTTCGTAATACAATAGCTCTTTGTACTTAGTAGGTTTTGCTGATTTTTATTGTGTCAACGATTTCTATAGTTATCAACGGCCTCATGTGAATAAAAATATATAAAAGATGTGTGTTAGTTTCCTGAAATTGGAACTCAGAGTCACGTCTTGTATAGGGCACTGCTAAGTGTAGGCTTTGAAAAAGGACCCTAGTTTGGGGAGTTGTTTCTTCTTTCTCAAAAGTATAACGCAACATGTCTTTAATAAAAATGAATGCCGAAATAGAGTATAACATGGTATCCAAATTAAATAAAAAATCGAAGGTGGTGGTGTTTTTTATTTGCATCGGAGTTTTTCGTTGTTTGATTTTTTTCCCCATGTTTGCCTAAATATGTCCCGACTATCGTATCACTGAAATACCTTATTTATTGTTTTAAATAATAGCTATTTGTAAGTAGAATACTACCTGCAAATTATATGATAATGATTAAATTGATTCATAAGATACAAGCCTCCAAATTTTGCCATTCGTTGTTTGAGCAGGCATGTTTGGCAATTTTTGGAAAAATAAATAAAATCTAAATAAATAGTATTACTTTATATTACAAGCAAACTGTACCCATAGTTTGCGTCTAAAAAGTAATAGAATTCTCCTGATGTTATCGTTTTAGTTATTCGCTCTAAAACGTGCCCTTTCTATCAGTGCGCGTTAATGCAACTGTCCACCTCTTCATGGCTTACGATTTTTCCTGTCCCCAAATAATTTTTCTGGTAAAAACTAAGTTTAGATTCGTTTATAACAGTCAGTAGATAACAGCATATAAAAATATCAGTTGGTTTAAACACGTCGACCAGCCACCCTTTGGTCGATCTCTGAAATCACCCTTTGGCATCGTCAATGCACTCTTCAAGTGACAAAGTTCAATTACTGTTTGCAAAAGAAAGTGAATTACTGTTTGCAAAAGAAAGTGGATAGCACAAGCTTAATTTCTGCCGGTCTGATAGTACGCACTATGACAGCCTACTGAGAGGCACTGTGAACTGACTTCTATTTTAAGTTTGCGAGCTAGCCACTTGTTCCATAACAGCCATAATCTAAACTCAGTGTTTCAGAGGCACGTGCATACACCCTGCTAGACTTTGGAAAAGTATCCTTTCGAGCACCTGCAGTAACGCTGCGAACATAAGAGGCAAGATGAATAACCTTGAGCGGATCAAGCAGCAAGAGGCCGGCCTCTTGCTGCCTCTAATGAGTATGGAACAGTGATGTGATTTTGATCTGAATGCATTTTAAAGCGGTAGGTACACTGTTACCGCCTGTGTGCTTGAGATTATGAAACGTGTGGTCTATCAGCTCTATAGTCTTGTTATAATTATGGGTTGAATTTTCGGTCGTTTGTTCTTGTTCCAAATTGACGGCGATTTATTACTATCTTTTTCTTGAAGAAAATTCGGTTTTAATTTATATTTATTTCTAACACCGTCAGGGTCTGTAGCATTTTCGGCCCTTTTCGCCTCGAAGTGCGATAATTCCCAGATATTTCATTGGAAGCAGCACAGACAAAAAAAACCTTTTAAAATGAAGATACTTCGTAAATAACTCGAATGATTGGCAAAAATTAACTCAGTAATCATTAGGTATTTAGGGTCTTCAAGGGCATTCAAATGTGCAGGTCGAGGCCTCCATCTGAAAAAAGGGCAAGAGCCCTTTTTTCAGATGGAAGCTGAAAGGCCCTCCGACAAAGAGCCAAAACTCATCGTTTCCGAAATTTAGTGATTGTCTAAAAGAGGTTCCCTCATTCTTTCCGGTTGCGGCGAAACAATTTGTTTTTAGTCTTTCATTCTATAGTGCCCCATCCCAATGACTCCACGCACTTTGATTTCATCAAACCGGTCGAACGGAGCGACAGCAACGCCGCAATCAGATCTTACAAGGAACCACCTAGCTCACACGCAAGAAGGTCACATATTCCTTCTGCTCGTGGAAATCTTTTATGACAAAGCTTTAATAAAATTGCCGTATTTTTAAAGTTTTTAAAGAAAACCGAAAAGGCCCCTTGCCTGAGTCAGAAGGAGGATGGAATTGCGAAGGAAGCACAAGGCAAATTTTTAAAATTTACATTTTCCGGTTTGTATTGTATTCCTAAATTGAAAAAGCTTGGTTTGCTGGGCAAGTTGGTAATGGACATTCATATTAAAAATAGCGCAAAAAAAGACAGGACAAAAAAAGACGAAGAAGCACACAGGACAAGCGCATTGAAAGTCGGCGAGCATTTATTAGTTTTTATCGGTAAATACCGAGGACTGCAAACACTAGTTATAGTTCCTGTAGTTTTCAACACTGAAATAAATGTGAATGTAAACTGAGAGAATAACAACATGAAAGGATGAAGGACGGACATGTAAGAATGTGTATTATTTTCAGTTAATGACCAACACACTTGACGTTCCCAATCAAAAGTGACATGTAATATTTACTTTCAGGATTTGACCTCTTGGCTAGAGTGTACGTCTAGTACATGCATGCTGTGATCCGAGGAGCAGTGAGGCAGTTCACGGACCTGCTGTTTGGTTTATCAAACTCTTAGAAGCGGTACTACATGGGTATGTGCTGGGAACGATAGTTAGTGACAAGTTTAGAACGATTTACGAGCTTGAAAGAAGGAAGGAAACAAAGGGTGCAGTGGAAAGGAGGAGCCTACTCCGCTGCAGCCTTCTTTCTGCTTCCTCTTTTCCAGCTCGTATCAATCAGTGCCCATTGGAGCCAATTGGGAAAACTGATCTCAAGCACTCAATTAAAGAAAAACATTTAAATTCAATTGTAGAAATCTAGCTGTTACGTGGCAATTGACTCAAACTGTGTTTTTACTACTTTTTAGATAATAAGCGGTTCATGGTAATGTGCACATTCAGAAGTATTGACCAAACTATCCTTTTATTTAACCGCTTTTGCATGACGCTCATATCATCTGCTGTCTTGAGATGGATTGGTAAATTCCAATGAGTAAAATACTTTTGAGTTGGCTTTCATAAATACAACCAGTTCGCGAAACTGTTTTAATCTTACATAGGAAGAGGTATAAATTAAGCTATTTATAATGGTGACCACAATGCCTGCAAAAGTCCTGCCGTCACATGATATTTATACTAAATGCGAAGCGTTTCTGTGCGAATCTTTCTCACTTTGCGCGCCGGTCAGTGGTTGGGTCGGCTCGCCGTATGCAAGCGTCCCGCAAAAGCGTTAACTGGGGACCACTCACGTAACCTGATTACGTAACACTAAAACACGAAATCTAACCTCGCATGATTAAGTGACACATGATCAGATGCCTTTACATGATTACATAAGTTGCACAACAAATAAGATTCTGACAGTAGTATAGTTATACATAGGGATTACAAGTATTCGACTGCCAGGTTGACATTCAGTAGATTGTAGGTGCAGTCCTTAACACTGCATCACAACCTCATTAATGAGCAGTCTTTTCTCGCTGCATATATCACACACCGATTCACTGATTCGAACATATAGAGGTCCAAACACGTTGATGAAAAGCGGCGGACATATGGTCGAACGCTTGTGTCTGAGTGATTTGTTGCAATTTAAAAAAAGAAAGTCATAAAAATGTGTTGCTTGAGCTATAGTGCTGTAATTTGTTGTGAAGGTGTAGCTCGGTGTTGGATTCGTTATGTGGAAATATTGTAGAAAAAACATCCTTATATTAAAAGTTGCAAACCATTTTCCGTGCAAGTCGGAAACAAAATTATTATCGGTGATGCCAAGCAGTGGGTCTCTGACAGTTGCACTTGTTTACAAACATTTTCGGGCGGTGACAGATTCCCAGGTGGTTAAAATTAGTCCTGCCCTATTATTAGGACATAGTTTAACTAGTTGTATTTTTTCTTCACAAACTCCAGGGTGGATCACACAGTTCTTCTAAAAGCGACTGCACTCGCTTGCGCCATCTTACTATGAGATGCTCAGCATGTCATCAGGAAGCTAAAGAAATTGAGGGGTCTGTACCTCGTTTCCCCCATGGTCTGTGCAGAGGAAACACGACGACATGGCTGCAAGACCAAACAACATGTACGTCACCAGCGGGTCAACTCGTTTGAACGTTCGCTGTTTCCTTATAATAATATAGACGCTTTCAGACCGTTGTGCATGGGCGCCGCCATAACTAGCCTTCACTTCTTGCTTCATTCAATTTCGTTTGCTCTGCTTTACCACTGTGGTCACACGACACGTTATTGACTTTATAGTTGTTGAAGTGCTCTTATTATAAAACGCGGCCCTTGTGTTTGTTCTTTGTTGGTCAATTAATTAGCTTGGTGCCTGGTGAAAAAAGCAAAGCACAGTTAAGGAAGCTGAAATTTGGCGCGCTCTGAAAGCTTCCACTACATAGAAGGAGCAGCAGCATGTCATGGAAAACAACCGTGTTTGCTATTTGCTAGATGTCGGCAACAAAGACAAAGCGGAAACTATTTTAGGCTGCATGGTTGGCCCTTCTTGGTAAGCGAAAAATGTATTGACTGAACACTAATTTGTTTTTCGTTCAAACTTATCCCAATAAAAACCTGACCAACGCTATTTTCTGGAAATCGAGGGGCGAGTATTGAAACGATCACAGCTACATGCACAAATTGTGAAACAGCAGTTTAAATTAGAATTGCTGGCAACGATCGGACATGTTTTTCCACACATCTGGAGTTGGCGAATGAAGCGAGCAAGCAGGAAGCGTTCAGTGAATATTTTTAATTACGATCATAGTGACAGTCTCTCTATCATTCCCAATTTCTGAGCAATGTCAGCTTTACTGAGCACCACAACAAAATGTATGACGATAAATACAGTCGGTGCTTACTTCTTTTTACAGTGAAAATAGGAAGTGAAAACAGAAATTCACTTCGTACACTGGTGAAAATCAAGAGACCCTCTAGGTTTAGCCGTACCACCAGTAAGTGACGAGCGGTCTGATAAAAACAAAGACAACATAAAAACATTTCTTATTGTTGTTTTTAACCAGATTTGTGAATGTCGTCCCAAAGAAATCCTCGAACACAAAAATAGTCAGTAAAAACAAATTATATGTTGGTTCGTGAATCACAGTAAACATACAAAAAACATGGCAGCATGTTCCTTACTTGATGAACATCATAAAACGCAGGCGAGGCTCCTTATCTTCCCTTGATCGGTAAAGAAACCAGGTAGTCGCATCTCATCGTAAGTCGGTGCATGCGGGCACAGACGTACTTGGTCATACTTTGCACCAATCCTTGAAGCTCTTCTCATGCACACTTATCAAAGCAAAAGAAGTATATTTAATGCATTCTATAACCTTTAATTCTTAACAGAGCACACTCCTTGTGGCACGGGTCAACAGCCGACTCCTCACGATCGAGCCCCATCACTGTGTGACAGAGACTACCTCGTTCTCTCAATGAGCGCAGTTTTTGAAAAGTATCAGAATGAAGACACTGGGTCTTGTTTCATGCCCTGCCATGCCTCGAAGACATCCTCCCTCTTGAGTGCTGGAGGCACCTCTCCAAGCTCTCAGAAGCAATCCACATGTTGCTACGTGAGACCATCACACCCCATGACATCAAGCGTGCAGGTAAGCTGGGAACGTTTTTTCCCCATACTGATATGTAATGATACCTTCATAGGCATAAAGGGTCAGATCTCCTCAAAGGGGAGCTTTGCTGAGAATCTGAACAATTAAGAATAGCGTGTATTCTGAAAGAGTGCATCTACTTTGTTTTGTATAAAGTTCTTCAACTTTAGGTATGAACTCTGGTAAAAACCAAAGCTGTTTTGCACCTTAACATGTCTGCCGTCTTGTAAAACCGTGCTGTGACACCGAACATGGCCGCAGAGCATAGCCGGCAGTGTTATAGAGAATGCGACAAGTTTGTGTTTGTCCCTCGTGTGGCACAAATGCGAGTATCTGCATATGCTACACTACAGCTAGCTCATTGGTGATATTCTGAATTGCGGAATTTGAGGGAACTTGCAGTTTGCTTATGACCTGTCGGCATTGCCAGTGAGGGAACGACTAGCTGCGCCCCCTACCAGAAGGGACGTTGAATCCTTTGCCGGTCCAGAGGCGCAATGTTGCAAACGCATTTATTTTTCTCATGCTGTGAACAAGCTCCAGTTCAGCATTTCTAGAACTCGACGTGACTGGAGGTGACCAGGAGTATATATTTCCTGACACCCATACTCTAATGTTGGCTAGCCTAACTCTTAGCTCAGTGTTCCCGACAAACGACTTGGATTCACATGGATGTTCTAGCGAAGCATCCCTGAAAAAGCAAATGGGGGTCGGGCGAAATGCTTCGGCGGCTGAACCTAACCTTAACCGCTTGTACCACCGAGCACATTTAATACTTAGAGGATGATACCACCGCCTGCTTGTTGTTGCTGTTCGGAAAGAACTGTGAACGAATGTTGATACCTTGGCGGCTTCTCGATGCAAAGTCGCCAAGGTATCCACATTCAATAAAGAATAAAGGCCGCGGTTAAAAACGTGAAAGTTATAAAGTTCATCGTGGGAACAATTGGCTGGCAGAGGGATGTGAACTCCTATGATGCGATGGCATTACTGAATTCTTGACCTGTCAACAAATATATAGCACACATCAGAACTTTGCACCACGGGCCAACCTACTCTTCCGATGTGCCCTCATTTCTCCGAGCAGTCGAGCGCCCTACTGCAAACTGCATCACTAACAAAGGGCCCCTCTCTTAATCAGCCTCTCCGATTGCCTACTTGATAGCTTGTTCAGGTGCTGTAAAATGTGTTAACTTTTGCAGAACATTTTGGATCCATTCAGCATGCCGTCTTGTCGCCTAACACAAAATCAAACTTTTCGAGTGAGTGCAGTGTAATGACTGTTGTACCAATGTATAACAGTCATGTTTTAAACCGAAACAGCAGCAGAGGTGGCGGGATCTCGCTCTTAATAAAGAAAATTTGAACTCTGAGCCATTGACCGACTACTGTATTACTAATAGGGATTATGAAGTGTTATCCTTTGTAACAAGCAGTACGATAATTGCGGTGTTCTACCGCCGTCCAAAAGGAAGTATTACAACTTTTTAAAACTTTTTGGAAGTGTTTCTTGAATATGCTTCTAGTAATAGATATGACATCGTTTGGGAGGGGATTTCAACATAAACCTGCTTACAGATTCAGTTAACAAATGCGATATGGAAAGTTTTCTAGCTGTCTATGGTTGTACTAATCAAATAGCAACGCCAACGTGGGTAACTAAAAAATTCGGAAACACTTCTAGATCTTTTTATAACAAATTCCGCAATGTCATCTACAAAAGCAGGAGCGATGGTTTGCGCGATTAGTGATCACCTGCCAGTATACTTGTTTACTGCAATAACCAAAAGCATCCCAATAAAACAGCCATCTAAATTTGTTTACACTCGGCCGATTACGCCAATCCAATTAGACATATTTAGGAAAAACATTGCATGTATAGACTGCAGTGATCTTTACAGAAAAACAAATGTAAACGAAGCATACGACTTGTTTTGGACATATTTCGAGCCATCTACAATGACAGTTTTCCTTTAAGAAAATGGGTAACACCCAATGAAGCCAGATAACCATGGATCACCAAGGAGTTGATTCAGAAAAATGTGAATAAAATGCAACATGATAGGGCATTTTGAAAAACGCGTGACTCTCATTGTTTGAAAGAATTTAAAACATATAGGAACCAACTTACAACATAGCTACGCCAAGCCAGAGAAAATATTACAGTGAATCATTTTCGTTATCGTATTGGCGGACAGATGTGATGTGGAAGTAGTTAAACTCAGTCCTAAACCGCAGAGAAACATCAACATCCGTTGACAGCAAAATCAGTGATGGTAATCAATTGGGCGGTATCCCTCTGGCAAATGCATTTAATGACTATTTTGCAAACGTCACCAATCGTGGGTCTAATTGTACTCACACCTATAAAATAAATGAAGATGGAACAATAAATCTATATTTTTAATGCCTGTTAATGAAAATGAAATTGTATCGGTGTTCCTGGGAATAAAAACAGCAATAGTTGTGATGCGGATAACATTCAAATTACACCAGTCAAATACGTCATAGACTTGCTCTCCTCCCATCTGGCTCATATCTTTAATTTATGCATTCTTAGCGCATCATTTCCTAAAAATATGCAACTTGCAAAAGTAGCAGTAATTCACAAAAAAGGAGATAAAAATAATATGACGCACAATAGGCCGGTGTCAATTTTTACCGGCATTCTCAAAATGGTTAGAAAAAATACTATGCGCACGATTGACTTCATTTTGTGATAAATATAATGTGCTTACCGACAGACAGTTTGGATTTAGGAAAAATCGCTCCACCGAACTCGCGTTACTTGAGGCAAAAGAATTTATCTTGAGAAACTTTGAACAAACACAAATGGTATTGAGGGTCTTTATAGATTTCACAAAAGCTTTCGACTATCTAGACCATAGCTTACTCATAAAAAAAACTAGAATTTTATGGAATCCGTGGCCAAGCATTAGCGCTCATGCAATCATACTTATCTCTCCGCAGAGCGGTACGTTACTGTTATTTGGAGACCGGGAATATGCACTAGAGTATGTTTGGAACCAGGAAAACACCACCCAACATGCACCTTGTACGGCAATGTTTACAAAAGAAGTAGAAACTGTCCTGCGCATCGCTCTGATGTAGCCGCCGAGGCCGCTCGGTCGCCGAATCTCCCGGCTCGTGGTGTGTTCGCGCCAAGGTGCTTCTTTCGTCGTCGCGGAAGCACCACTAGCTCGGCTGCTACATATGCCTCCCTTGGACAAGTGGTCTGGGCCACTTGCGCTCTAAGTGGGGAGTGCGTTGGAGCGTTGTTCTGTAACACAGGGTAGTAGTTGTGTCAGGGGCTGTGGTGAAAGCAGGTTTTAGTCGGTCCAGAGAAACTGTATCTCGACGTCCCTGTATAAGTGCCGTATAAAACTTCGGTGTTCTGCCTACGACTTGGTATGGGCCATCGTATAGCGGTCTGAGAGGCTTCTTTACCGCATCCCGACGTATGAATACGTGTGATGATTGGGCGAGGGCAGGATGAACAAGAACTTGTCGTGCGCTAGGATGCCGTGTCTGTACTGGGCGCACAGAGTTCATGGCTTCCCGGAGTCTTTGGACGTAGGATGTGGGGTCAATTACACTTTGTGCCGTTGATGGTTCAATCATGTCAGCAGGAGACGAAGAGGAGAGCCGTACACAAGCTCTGCCACTGTACAACCCAAGTCGGGCTTCAGCGTTGATCGCATACCTAGTAACACCACTGGTAGATTGTCAACCCATGCATCGGGAAAGGTTTGTGCTCGGAGCGCAGACTTCAGCTGACGGTGGAGTCGCTCGACGAGGCCATTCGCAGCAGGATGATATGCTGTCGTGCGCGTCCGTACTGAGCCCAGAAGAGATGTTAATTCTTTAAATATTGCGGACTCAAACTGGCGCCCGCGATCGGTGGTGATTGTGGCAGGCACACCGAAGCGGCTGATCCAGCTGGATATGAAAGCGCGTGTTACTGTTTCAGCGGTGATATTTTCTAGTGGTACCACTTCTGGCCAGCGAAGAAAATCTGTCGACGCATGTCAATAGGTATGAAAAATTCCGTGCAGTTGGAAGTGGACCAACAATGTCTAGATGGACGTTCTCAAAGCGTGTGGATGGAAGAGGAAACTTGCCAAGTGGTGTATGAGTGTGACGCTGCACCTTCGACCTCTGGCAGGCAAGACAAGAGCGTACGAATTCCCGTATGTCGGCGTTGATTTTGGGCCATACGAAACGCTTCGTTACCAGCTCTTGTGTTGCGCGTATGCCTGGGTGGCAGAGGAGTGAAGTGAGGAGCACACCGCATGACGCAGTTGGCGTGGCACATACGGGCGGGGTTTTCCTGTCGAAGTATCACATATCAAAGTGATACCATGATCACGTCCGGGTCACCAATTATGTTGGAACCAGGAATATACCACTTATACCGGAACACTACTTTTTATGTACAATATTTACAAAAGAAATGAAACTGTCCTGCGCATCGCTCGATGTAGCCGCCGAGCCGCTCGGTCGCCGAATCTCCCGGCTCGTGGTGTGTTCGCGCCAAGGTGCTTCTTTTTCGTCGTCGCGGAAGCACCACTAGCTCGGCTGCTACAACATCAATAGTTCCTGCTCTTCTATCACAGCCAATAAGTGCAGGAGTACCTCAGGGCAGCATTTTAGGACCGCACCTTTACCTAATCTATATGTTAATGACATAGTGGACATCGGCGTGACTGCTAAAGTTTTTATATACGCAGACGACACAACAATGTTGTTTGCAGGAAGTGATTACAGCGAGATCATCGATACTGCAAACGCCGCTCTAAGCAACTTGTACGCGACTGGACGAAAGAAACTATCTAAAAACCAACACAAACAAACAAAACAATATAAATCTTGTTCCGCCGAGAAATAGAAAGGTTAGCCTGCCTGCCGATCTCGATTGAAATGGTTAAAGATTTTAAAACCTTAGGTGTGATCTTCAATGAGCATATGACCTGGGACTCACACCAATACCACCTAGAACACAAGGCCTGCGCGTTTCCTCCTCTAAACGTCATCACTAGTAGATCCCCGCAGCGCCCCCTAGCTAGCCCGGATGAGCTCCATCGTCTGCTACATCGTCTGCTCCATCAACTGTTTCAGTGGTCGTGCTCAGAACGAGCTCACATTGCTAAGTCCGGCAGTCTTGATGGTGTCGCATGCACGTTGCAAATAAACTGTGGTAGCTTGTTATTAGCTCGCGCTAAGCAGTCGCGCACGCAGCTGTGGCCGCCAGTAAATGCGGCGTAATTCCTCCGAAAACCCACGGGAGCGGCGGCGAACGCCGATAAAGGACTCGGAGTCTACGTAAGCAGACGCTTTGAGAGCCCCGTTTCGTCACCCCAACAGCTGAAACAATTCATTACGGTCAGTCCGCTTGCGAAGCGGAATCCACTGATCGCAACTGCAACGACAATCAAATAACAACGCACGCATAAACAAAGATAGAACAGTCAATTTAGCGGTCTCAAACGCCACTTAGGAGATCACACGAGTTTGGAGCGCATCTGGGAAGCGGCAGAAAGGCGTTAAGCTGCTCGCACTACGCCGTAAGAGGTTACTGTTGATCCGTTGCAGACTGCGTTGTCCCAGTTTCTTACCTAAATACTAGGTGATCATTAAAACGTGCGCAAACAACATGTTAAGATTACCAGAGCAAGCGAACCAGCCGCTGCAGCAGAACAAAAACAAAAGAAGTAACAAGAAAATGACCGTGCAAACATTTTCCGAACTTTGCAGGAAAGATGGAGTCCCCCCTCAGACGAAAATAAAGAGAAATGTGGAACAAACAGCGAACAACGGCGAATAAAACAAAAAGTTAGCAGACGATAGAAAAATACAAATCACCCAGCAAAAAGCTCCTTCAACGAAAACAATCATTGCAACGCTTATGGAAAAAAAAAAAGATGGAAAGCAGCAGCATAAAAAAAACGAGCTTCACTTTTTTCGCAGTTGTTTGTTTTAGTTTAATTTGAATGCTGCAGCAACTTAATTACTCACGTTTGTTCAGTCTTCGGGAGGCGATAGAAGGATTTTCTAACACATCGCAAAAACTTGTTTTTGCAGTGGTAGGCAGCACATGACACGCCTGCCATCTCCAAGTATGCGCTGGTGTATGCCCGAAGGCGGCCGGTTGATCAACAAACGATGACCCATAGCAGACGTTCCGGCGTAGACAAATAAAATGCGAATATAAATGTATAACGAGCTTGCACTTTTAATATATTTAATAAATACCAAAAAGCACAAATGAAGATTTCGGGTTAGAAACTCAATCGAAGGGGAAAATAGGAGGTTATCGCAGACGACAGTAGAAGAAAACAACGACAAAGTTGCAGACGGCCCTCAAAATGTCCGGGCACAGCGTAGCAGACGGACTGGCGGCAGTAAGCGCCGAAGTGAAGAAAAGAGAGCAAAAACTAATCCAAACAAGGCAAAACAAAATGCGCGATGGTTCGAACGTCAAGTAAACAAAAGAAAAACACACACACACACACAAAAAAGAGAACATAAAAGCAGGAGGAAGAAAGAACGCGACGTCGTAGCTCCTCCTCAAAGATAAAAAGAAAGTACAGTAGACTTTGAAAAATGAAAAGAGTTGCTGACGGCGGGTCCAAAGGGTGCCGACTTGTATCGTAGACGGCGACGAAGATGTTCGTTAGTCGCCCGGGCGCTAACAATCGGAATTTGTGTTCCGTATATAGCGTGACCGAAATCACTTTTTTTTTTTGCACTACGACGCTCTCCCCGTTTTTTTTTTTCTTTTGGACGCGAAAGAAGTCTGCTTTTCTTGTAACTCCGCTTCTATTAATTTCAGTAATAGCGTCAGATTTGCATGTGCACAATCCACTTTTTCCAGGGCATACTGACATTGCAATGGCGTAGTACGTGGTTTGAAATCACATTTTGCTTCTTCATCATATTCGCCTATTCGACAAAACGGTTATAAGCAAGACATTCACTAGAAATGGGAACTGCAACAACGAAACAAATTGATTGATAAGAACAGTAAAGTTGAAACGTACCTCCATTCTAAAATGTTTGTACATTGCCCTTTTTTCAAAAGACAATGCGAAGGTACATTCGTGTTTTGTCTCGCTTACATAAGTTGTGACAGAGTGTTCTCTTCATGAGAGCCCCGAAATTGCCAACTGAAAGTTCTAACATCTTTCCCACGCGAAGAAAATGTCCTTCACTTATGAGGTGGCACCTTTTTTTTAACATTCAAAGCAGCGAATACCCGTGACAATTTTTCTCATTGGTCACCTCGCACGGAAATAGGCAAAACCAATGCGTTGCGGAGAATTCGTCTGCTAGCAGAGGCGCCGAGCTGGCCAGGGGCGCTGCGGTCACTTTTCGCCCGCGCTCCGCGGGGCCCCTACTCTCGTCAAGCTTCGGGGTGTTTGCCGCTTGGGGCGGGTCGGGGATCTACTAACGAAACGTCATGCGGTATGTTGATGGTATTGAATCGTCAGTATAACTGAAATTAGCTGGTGTCATTGGATTAACATATAGCAATACT
>JAZHYW010017188.1:0-15782 GCA_037355805.1 Ixodes ricinus
ATTGCAGTGCGCGCCTTTCCTGGCATTCAGTGTGGGCACGCGTGGCGGCTGTGCAAGTGATCAACATAGGAAACATTCGACATTTATGTAGCACGGACAGTCGGATCTAATTAGAAGAGACTTTATTAAATGGGTACATCGAGGAAAGCCTTAATGCAAAGTGCCAAATTTGATTCCCCAAGGACTGCTGATTTTGAATACGAGACATATTAATTATCACAGTTTTCTTCAGGGTATTTAACCTACTATTTTACTTAGTGATAGCTTATAATCTTCATCTGATCACCATACGAGAATCACGAAACGTTATCCTCGCGCAGAATAAAATATTTCGGCTGGCTACGATCCATTCGTACACCGAGAGTATTGAAGCTCTTACAGTCCGGCGTGGTGGCACCGCTCACCTGAAGTGGTTTGTCCCCGGAAATACATAACTAACCTAAGCAATTTTAGTATTCTATCTTTATTTTTGTGTGTCGAAGTAAAGTTGTTTCTTTTATTTTAAATATAGATTATACCGGAAAGTAAAACTTCACACTGCATCATCTTTACTCGGATCACGAGTCTCTAATATGATACCTCTTTGCACGCTGTATGTAAAATGCTGTATATAGTTTCTCCTCACTTTTAGTGTGTGACCGATTGCTCTAGTTGTCAGTGTCTTCATCTGAATAGAAATATATGAAAGATGTGCGATAGTCTCCTGAAACTGGAACTCAGAGTCACTTCTCGTATAGGTCACTGAAAAGTGTAGGCTTTGAAAAAGGACCCCAATTTGGGGAGTTGTATCTCTTTTCTCAATAAAATAATGCAACATGTATTTAATAAAAATGATTGCCGAAATGGAGTATGACCGAGTACCCAAATTTAAAAAAAAAATCGAAGGTGGTGTTTGTTTGTTTTTTATTTGCGTGGGAATTTTCTTTGTTTGATTTTTCCCCATGTTTGCCTAAATATATCCCGACTATCGTATTACTCAGATACTTTATTTGTTTTTTAAATATTAGCCATATATAAGTAGAATACTACCGGCAACTTATACGATAATGATTAAATTATGTCATGAAATAGAGGCCTCCAAATTTTGCCAATTGTCGTTCGAGCAGGCATGTTTGGCAATTTTTAGAAAAATAAATAAATTATAAATAAATATTATTACTTTATATTAGGGCTGGGCAATTGATCGATTAACCTTGTGGGTCGCCTACCAATATTGCCCGATCAAGCCGAGTTCTACTCGCTTGATTGTGCGTGCGATGCTGTGGAAGACCAAGGCTGCCCTGTGGTTCAGGTCTTCTGTGGAGATGGCTGTCTTGGCACCGGCTCTTCCGTTGGTCCACCACCCTTGCAACTGTCTCTCTCGCGCACACACCACGAGCGTCCCTTTTCTTCTTCTTCCCCGCTCACGGCGCCATCCATCCACGTGCAGCACGGCTCACTTTCCCCCACAACTTTTTGTAATAAATCTGCTTGAATTAAGATAGAACACCCAATATGTTTTACCACTAATACATTTTAGAAAAATTACTTTTTATTTTGATGCATTGAGACGGCCACTCACAGTGTGAGAGTAAGTTGCATTATCAGAGATATCTTGTTCATTCCCACTATCACTTCTCAAAACATTGCACTTGTATTTGGTAGGAAAAAGATATGCTGAATAGAAACTCGTTAGGTCAGTTGCCCATGAAATTATAGAACCACTCTTCGCTTCAGATGCTACAGGGGCAATCTCCAAAAATGAAAATTACCGAACTTCAACAGCACTCACGCCTCACAAGTTGTGCATTTCTCATTTTGCACCTACTGAGTGTTTAACACGTTAACAGCCATGAACTTTCCGATACGAGTTGTAGACTACACGCGCCCTCACAACAGTACTTACACAACTTTTATGTGCGCAGATATGCAAGTGAAAGTATAATAAACAACCTCCTTAACATATCCACAATAAAAATTATGAGAAACTTTATTTAAACTCTCAATAAAGCTACCTCGTCACTGCAAGTATAAAAATAGAAGTTTTTAGGGTAATGTATCTACATCCTAGCTAAAAAAATATAATCTAATGTCCATGCAAAAACAGTCTTAGGTGCCTAGAAGTTCTTGGCTTCAAAATGTGCACACTCTCCTTACAACAGATTGGTCTAAAATTATGATTTGCAAATCTCCCATTCTTATTATCAACCCATCGATTGTGTTTCTTGTTTGAGCCTAAACTATTATTCGTATATTGCGCTATAGAGCAGGAATATGTTAATTTCCTTTTTTAAAAAGTGAAACCAAACCAATATGTTACAAGCCTTATAAGTTCTGTTTTCATAAAAACAAATAGTTTATAGGTTTTTCCACCTTCAATGGATAGTTGGAAAAAGCAGGGTTACCTTTCATGTCGTCTTGAACTACAGCAACAATCTAGGGGAAGCCACGGTATTAGTTTCCCCACAAAGCACCCTGTATTGTAATGAAGTGCACTCAACAAGATGAAAAAGATATAAGCGGCATCATTTTTCTTAATTTCTTGCAAAAACCACGACTCAGTAATCCTTATGTTGTATAAAACGAATAAGGGGCACTTAGAGGCAGTTCATGAGCACTGCTAATGTTATCTACAATGGCAGTCTACAATGTGGAGATAGTCATGGCGTAAGTTGCGCCACAAAGCACCTCTCTATTGCAACAAAGTGCACTCAACAAAATGAAAAATATTTGCAGCATTTTTTTTTTTCATTTCTTGCAAACCCAGGGGGGAGTTTGTGCCCCTTGTGTTATCTGAAATGGCAGTTAACAATGTAGAGAAAGTTATGATACTTGTTTCCCCACAAAGGAAGATTTCTGTATTGCAATAAAGTGCACTAAACATATAATAAACATAAGCAGGTTTTTATGTTTTGCAATCATTGCTTATAACCAGGTAGTTAGTGCCCTACCATTTAAAACTGCAACCTATGAAGTATGCGCGTAAAGTATTCAGACAATTTTATTATCTTGCTAACCTGGGGCACAGCTGCAATGTAAATTGGCTGACAGTCAGACGGGGCCCTTTTGCATATGCATGAAAAATCATTTCTCTTGTCGCCCAATCAGTCGGCAGCAAGATGCTACTGAATGAGGCGAAGCGCACTGTGATCTTCAGATTTACTATGACTGGGCGAGTTTATCAATAAATACATATTTAGTTTTCCTTTACATTTCAATATTTATCAGCGGACGCTATCAGGGACAATTAATTTAGCCCTTCAGAGATGGTCGGCATGCCGTTGAGAATGATGCATGCTCCGGAAGGCCTTTGATAGCCAGAATACCCGGCAACTTAAAGTGCGTGTGAGCTACCATCAAAAATAACTGCCGATGAACGTAAAAGAATTAAGGACGGCACAGACACTTGCGTTTGAGCGCGTTGCGTCGAAAACAGAAAGCGAGTCACCGGCACATCTGTGCTTCGTATGAAGCGTGAAATGCAATTCAAGGAATCATCTTGGCGCGCGATATAAACAGCAGGGATGTCCTAGCCTCTCGCAGCCGCAACGCAATCAAACGCAGTAAAACGCAGCTGTCTAAACCAGGCTTTAGAAGACATAAAAATTCCACAAAGAGCACTGTCAGACGTTTTGGTGGAGGATTTAGACATAAAACCAAGCGCAAACAATCTCATCTTGCGGTTTCTGTCGCAAGAGCAGAAGGATTTTCGTGTTAAAGTTGCACAGGAATTTGTTTAAACCATTAAGACGACCCAGTTTCTTAAAAGGGTTCAAACTTGAGATGGATCTTTGATTAAGAAATGCGACCGTAACACAAAAGCTTAATCAAGCCAATGCCTAGGGCAAACCATCTCATCTTGCGGTTTCTGTCAGAAGAGCAGAATGATTTTTGTGCTAAAGCTGCACAGGACTTAATTTAAACCATTAAAGCGACCCAGTTTCTAAAAAAACTAAGTTCAAACTTGATGTGGGTCATTGATTAACAAATGTGACCGTAACACAAAATCTTACTCAAGCCAATGGAAGTCACCCAAGTACATTCTAAGAAAGCACATAGAGGTCTCAGCCACGCGAACGTAGTGTTGACAACATTCTTTTTATTACAAACGAGTGATTTACTATGAGTAGGGTCATTCAAGCCAGACAGTAAATAAAGGGTATGCTACATGGAAGTTCTTCGTCATCTCAGGGATGCCGTAAGAAAAAAAAAACGACGGTAGTTGTGCACGATTGTAAACCTGAGACTGGGGCAGAAAGAGAGTGACTGACAGCTTTACAACAATGCACCTGACATTTCGTCATGTCTCGTGTAGGGTTTTCAGGCCAAACCCATTGTTACTCAGGTGTACCAGACATGGCTCCCTATGGCTTCTGGCTTTTCCGAAACCGGAAATCGCACTTTAAAGGCAATATAATATTGGTTGTTATTGAGATTAGAGAACACGACGAGATGGCTGATGGTGATTCCGTATGTGAGTGTCGCAGGGTGTTTTAAAATATAAAAGGAATGCTGGCAGAACTGTGTGAGCTGCAAAGGGAAGTAGTTTAAAGGAGACTAAGATATCATTGTCCGAGATCGCCGAAATTTCATAGAAAACTAAATGGCTGGATAGACAGACCTGACACAATGGAGTCGTAGATATGGCATTGGTTTTGCCACAAAACACTTGCAATGGAGTGAGCTCCACAAAATAAAAAAAATATGACCCGCATATTATTTTCGCAAATCTTGAGTAAATAAAGCTGGTTATTGCCCCGTATGTCATCTAAACGTATACAGCATGCAATATAGGGGTAGTCACGGCATTATTTTTCCGTAAAGCACTTCTGTATTGTAATGAAGTGAACTAAAAAACTGGAGATATGAACAACTTTTCATGTTTGCTTACATTGAGGCCTTCAGGTCATTAAAAGGTTGACTGACGTTACTCAGGTAGCACGCCAGAGGAATGCCCAACTTGGGCAAAGGTCTGGCAAACATAAGGGCCCAACTTTGGCGCAGTTAGGTTTTTGCACCATGGCAATCATCAGTGCCAAAGTACGGTGCCTAACTATAGCCTTAGTTGGGCGATCCTAGGGCATGCCAAAGTTTGGCTCTTCTCTGGTACGCCAGAGGAGTGCCAAAGTTGGTGCCATACTCGAGCCATAACTGCCAGAGCAACGCCGAATTTGGGTATTTCAGACATGCCAAAGTTTGGCGTTGCTCTGGTCTGCCAGAGGAGCGCCAAAGTTGGTGCCACACTTCAGCCATAACTGCCATAGTAAATCCTAATCTGGGAATTCGGGGCATGCCAAGGTTTGGCGTTTCTCTGGTCCGCCAGAGGAGCGCCAAAGTTGGTGCCATACTTGAGCCATAACTGCCAAAGCAACGCCGAATTTCGGTATTTCGGACATGCCAAGTTTGGCTTTTCTCTGGTCCGCCACAGTTCTGCCAAAGTAAGTGCCAGACTTGAACCCTAACTGCCAAAGCAACACCTAATTCGGGTATTTTGGCTACGCCGATTTTTGCTTTTCTCTGGTCCGCCACAGTTGTGCCAAAGTAAGTGCCAGACTTGAGCCATAACTGCCAAAGCAACGCCTAATCTGGGTATTTCGGACATGCCAAGTTTGCTTTTCTCTGGTGGGCTACAGTTTTGCCAAAGTAAGTGCCAAACTTGAGCCATAACTGCCGCAGTAAATCTTAATTTGTCGATTCGTGGCATGCCGAAGTTTGGCTCTTCTTTGGCTACCCACTGAAGTGCCAAATAAGTGCCTGGCAAAGAAAGCCGAGAGGCCTGCCCAAGTTTGGAATATCCCTGGTGTGTCACAGAAGTGCTCTTTCACGCGCCCAAGACGAGAATTAAATTAAATAAGCGTTGGAAACACGATGGTCAGATGTCATCACCTCCGTTCCCAAGCAGCACGGCAATACTTTGCAGTATCGTGCCAGTACCGGCCGAAAGCCGGTTCCAATATCGCTCAAAGATCCAGTTTGCACCACCGTTTGATATCCGGCAGGTACTGCCGTTCAGCCGTTCTGCCCCGGCCTAGCGTTCGCGCAATATTGTGCGAATACTCTACGATGCGTCTGCTCCGTATTGGCCGAACGTCGTGCAAATATGTGTACGTTGCATATCATTTGTTGCGTATCAAATCAAATATACGGACAAACAAAATTTTTTCGATCGCTCCCAGAAGTTTATTAAACCACCATCATTACACACAGTGTATTCTCGACATATTTTCAAAGGTCACACCTCTCTGTAAAACGAAAAGCAAATTATAAAATAAAATTAACACTGTCCCAATGCCAAGCAAAATTCATCACACAAAAACCGCAGAGATTGAGAGGAAAGCAGGGCTACTATCAGAAGCATGCTTGCAGTGTACTTACTAATAAAAGAGCGATATCATGTAATCCTTGATAGATGCATAATCCAACTCAGGCACCACACAAACACACTCGAGAAAGAAGGCTGCGCACATTCAACTGACGTCTCGTCGTCGGCGAAGAGCAGTTTTTGGCGAAGCGTGTCCAACAAACACATCACAAAAATTCCACGAACTCCGGTGAATAAAATGGCTGTTACCGAAAAATTGGCATGGACGTATTCCGGCCGTTTTCAACGACAAAACACGGCCGCGTCTGCAACGCACGAAAGCAACAGAACACTGCAGAGCGCATTTCGAAAACCGGACCTACATGGCCAGCCCATTTCTATAACTAGGCAAACGGCGAAAACAACAGCCCAGAGATCCCATCAGCGTGACAGAGAGAGTCACGTGAAAAATATTTTGTCCAAACGTTTTAGTCCTACGCTTCCTACGCAGAGAGGTCACGCTTTTCGCTTTCGCTGACAGTCGCACGACGACACAAAAGCAGGTGGGGAGGATTTGCAAAAGGCGAGGTCGAAGGGGAAACAACAACGCAGCTCCCTCGAAATTTTCAACCCTTAGAGTAAAAAAATAAAAAAAAGACAACTTATGAAGAAAAAAAAACCTGTTGTACAGCCAAACGCTGCAGGGGAGAGAGTGTATCCCGACCTGTTCTACAGTAGCGAAATAAGGGACGGGGAGTCCCAGCCCTCTTTGGAAAGAAATGGAACAGAATGAAAGGAAAGGCCGCTTCTGCCGGTGACCTTGTCGCCTTGCCATAGTCTGTCAGCGTTCGGCTTCCATTGTGAGCCTCAGAAAGATAATCTTCTTTCTTGAGAGCGAAATGGAAGGGGTGCTTATGTTTTGCGGGCTTGTCGCCACCCGATAGGCTTCAATTATTTCTCTCCGACTCGCTCATAGTGACCTCCCATGGCTGTTGTGCCGGCGATATTAGGAGCGCAGCCGAAACATTTCCTCCCGTGAATGACGATCGGGTGCTGAGAATCCGAAGCAGCTCTTTCGGCGTCCATTTGATGTTCTCGGAGTCGGTCGTTGAGGCATCGCCCCGTTTGCCCGATGTACTGTACGGGAGCATCTCGCTACGGCCGATAGTCGCATTACGGCCGAAAGTGCATTAAGGCCGAGAGGGGCGAAAGGGCCGAGAACTGCATTAAGGCCGAATAGGGCATAACGGCCGAGAACTGCATTAAGGCCGATAGTCTCTGAATGGGGTGGTGTGGCCGCCTTCTCGGGGGTCGCGTTGTGGGTGACGACTTTAGTGGCCACCAAATAAGATAGATGGCGCCACATTGAGCATGACGGTTGAAATTAACATATTTTCAGTCTCGTCAATCGCCGTGGTCGCTTCGCAGATTACAATGATTGGCGCCCCGAATAGTGTAAACTACTTAATTTTCGAGAGGACGTACTTTTCGCCAATCGCCTACAATTCGCGAAATATAGGTCCCGCGAACAATTCCGTTAAAATGTAAACACATTAGAATCTATATTGAGATCTTACCGCGTCGGGAAAATTGGAACCCGCAAATTATTCCAAAGCTCCAGCTTTGACCTAATCGGCAGAAATAAGTCGTTTACAGTATTCTGCGGGAAAGTAGACGTATGACATTTTTAAGAGTGTTTCTGTCGGTGACTGCAAATACAGCGGTTTTGGGTTTGTTTTCACCCGTCACAGCCGGCAGCAGTCGGTACGCCGGCCTTGCCTATGCGAATTTTTCATTTATTTATTTGCTTTTCGGCGCTTTATCATTTCTTATTCGCTTGATCAGTAGTTCCTTCATCGGCATATTTGGATTATGCAGATACACGCACACTTATTGTCAAATAAATGCTGTGAATTAAGGGCGCCTTTTTGGTATAACATTGTTATATTTTAATCATCGGCTTTTTAAGAGTTCAGTGAAACATTTATGGTGTCTTTTCAATTTTCAGCACTTTAACTAAATTAGTTATGTCTGATTCTACCGGGCGGCTACAAAAACGATGAGTGAGGTTGATTTTAAAATTTTATTTTCAATCTTTTTTTTACAGCGAAACGTAGAAGAAACCACATACTAGTAAACATGAAAAAGCACATTGGCCATGTGTTATATTTAAGAAGAAAACACATACTAGTAAATATGAAAAAGCACATTGGCCATGTGTTATATTTAAGAAGAAAACACATACTAGTAAATATGAAAAAGCAAATTGGCCATGTGTTACATTTAAGTTTTAAAGTATTAGTATTAAATTAGTATTATGTATTAAAATATTAAGTTTTGCAACGAGGGAAGCATAGAAAATATCATGTGTGGTCATTATTGCACAGCGGAAGTTGTGGCGCTGTTTAGCATCTGGTCGAGTACCCAAAGCAAAGCCATGAAATTTCGGTGGAGTCAGCTGTATTATTTCGAGCCTTCAAAAGAAATCGCTGGCAACATGGAACTATCGAACTCTGCTTCAAAGACATCCGATGAAAGGGCGTTCGATGAGACGGCTTCAATTAAACGGCTTCGATGAAACGGCGTTCAATGAAATCGCGTTATATGAAACCGTGCACGTTCGATGATACGGCTTCGATGAAACGGCATTCGATGAAATGTCCGGTTCCACTCTGAATGCTAACCTATCTGGTCAAGGATCAGCGTAGCCAAACACCAATTTCGGCATGAATTTTTTTTTTGCCGACGGTATTGGACATTTGAATGTAAGCAGTATTTTTGCTGTGACTACTGAGTTTTGTCATATAATTTGCCCATCGGTGCTACGAAAGAGCTTGCAAAATAACTGTTTTGTACTTAGTTATGAGTTGCTAAAAATAAAAAGTACAAAAATGCCACATAAGATGGCCGCCGTGAGAGCAAAGCCACCATACCTTGGCAAACAGCAAAACTTACTGCAGTGCTAGTCAGTCAGAATGTCAGAAAATGACAATTAACTCACCCTCGAAGTCCATTCTTGCCTTGGAGAAGTGTCACGTGCTTTGTTGCGTCTCTCTAATTGACTCACAAGGGCATAGCCTTCGCCCTTTGCTAAAAAAATGTTGACGCGGAGTGTAGCAAAAAAGAAAAGCTAGTCGAAACAGTCAAAGCGCTACATGTTTAATTAATGGTAAAGGATGAAGCAATAAAACCAAAAACGCAGTATTTGCCGTCACCGAGAGATGCAATATCCACTGACAAATAAAAGAAATATGTGGCGCCATCTATCTTATTTGGTGGCAACTAAAGCCATCAACCACAACGCAACCCCGAGACGGCGGGCACACTAGCCCATTCAGAGACTATCGGCCTTAATGCAGCTCTCGGCCGTTATGCCCTATTCGGCCTCAAAGCCACTCCCGGCCCTTCCGCTCCTCTCGGCCGTAATGCACTCTCGGCCGTAATGCGACTATCGGCCGAAATGACAGTGACCCGTACTGTACCTGGCCCCGTAGGACAGGGGGATCGCGTACACTTCCACCGCTTCCTCTCCTTCCCCCAAGATTTCCCTTTCCCGAGCTCCCACGGAGCGGGAGGGCATTGAGCTTGAAGCCGAAAATAAATGTTGTTGAAGTTGAAAGATTGCCGTGTCTGTATCGTCCCTAGTGTGTCTCCACTTTCTAAATGTTCAAAAAGCACCAACACGCTAAAATAGAACAAGTTCCGGGATTTCATTTTCATTCCCCAAGTGTGATGCGGGAGCGGCGCCACGGAGCCCCGGTCGTTTCCGCTCTTTGTTATCGCTAGGATTTGACGGTGCCCACTCACAATGCAAGACACGCACAGAGCCACGCTCGCTTTTGCAATGCGTCGCCTAATAATGATATCTGTTGAGGAGACGTACGCACATCGGTCTCGTGCAGCGCTAGCTCGATGGCAGCACTTTCTGTAAAGGCGCATTCACACCGAGAATGTAAGCAGTCGCGCGATGCGACTAAATCGCATCGCAAAAAAATAAAATTAGATGATCACTCTGGCGTGCGCGATGAGCGAGTCCAACACCTTCGTTGGCGAGTCGCTTCTCAAAAACTCTCGCTCCGAACGCCGTTGATTGGCTCAGCCTCTCCGCTAATAGATCGCATCGCAAAAAGTCGGGTCAGCAAGCGACTGCTCAAATCGCGTCGCTTTTTGCCCGCGCTGGTCGCTTTTGCGATGAAAGTTATCGCGCGACTAGATCGGATCGTCGGTGTGAACGCGCCATAATGTCGAACCAGTCTCACGGCACGTCCCGATATTGGCGTGTGTACCTACGCGCGAGTACAACATCCGGCACAATTTGCGTTTGCAAAGCCTGGTCCAGCCGCGTCAAAACGTTCAGCCAACCTTTGGACTGGAGAAATCAAGAGACACCCAAAATAAGATAAAGTGGCCAGCCGAATGAAACTTGATTTCTATTTAATTAAGATGAAGACCACCCGTGTACATCAAATACCTCATCAGCCGAACTCCAAGGCAGTAAGCCTAGTTCTGGCACTTGTTTGGCAACTTTGGCCCGTAGCTGCCAGATCACAGCCGAACTATCGTGAAGCGAAGCCTAACTTTGGCACTTGTTTGGCGACTTTGGCCCGTAGCTGCCAGAGGACAGCCGAACTATCGGGAAGCGAAGCCTAACTTTGGCACTTGTTTGGCGACTTGGGCCCAAAGACGCCAGATGTCAACCGAACTACAAGGTAGTAAGCCTAACTCTGGCACATCTGTGGCGATTTTGGCCCGAAGGTGCCGGATGACAGCCGAACTATCAAAAGTGAAGCCTAACTTTGGCATTTGTTTGGCGATTTTGGCCCAAAAATGCCAAATATTTGCCGAACTACTGGGCAGTAAGCCTAACTCTGGCATTTGTTAGGCGATTTAGGCCCAAAGATGCCTGATGACAGCCGAACTACCAGGCAGTGAAGCCTAAGTTTGGCACTTGTTTGGCGAATTAGGGCCAAAATACCCAGACTGTTGCCAAGGGAGGTCAGGTTTGGCTCTACTTTGGCTTCTTCGGCCTTTTCAATGCCCTAAACTGCCAGACAAAAGCCAAGTTTTGGCCCATAACTCGGTGCTACCTGGGTATGTATATTGTGCAATGTGTGATGTGTGATGTCATTGCCCAACCAAGAAGATTCTGATATATGTCATGTGGGCAGGTATATGTTAGGGCACAATGTATACACCTATTCATTGAGTTAGAATTTGCATCGACAACACTCGCCTAAATAGATATATTATTTAACACATGTCCGTTCTGTCCTTGAATAAGTCTGTGTTGTCTAGAACACTTATACCGCATTGTCTATCTATCTAAAAACTTCAAAACACATTCAAAATATGGCTCTAAGGTTTGTTTTAGGAAATTATGATTCGCGACTTTGAATGAGAAAGTGCAAACACTAGCCAAAATGGGCAATATTTGGTGATGGTAGGAAGTTCCTGTGTCTAAACTTCTTTTCGCGATATTTTCCACAAAAAAAAAGATGTAGAAAAGGATAAATATATAAAAGTATCTTTCTACGCCCATAAAACGACCTTCCCTTAAAACGTAAAGAGATTCCTATGAGAGCTGACGATCAGCGACACTTTTTTTGCAAAGACGAGTGATTAAAATTTCCTTCTATCCCGCACGGTCACTTCCAATTACGTCTTTTTCATGAGCTTAATAAGTAACATATTTTAGTCATATGTTATTTTGCTTGTATTGCACCCTCCTGTAATGCCAGATGGCGGTATAGGCACCTGAATAAGGATAAATAAAATAAAGAAAAAGAATAAAGAACGCCCCAAATGAACGTGCATGGCCAAAAAGTAACAACATATTTTTATAATAGCCCTTACCCTCAAGCAAAAAGGTCCAAAAGATGATGTCCATATCGGTGGGTGTCCATATTACCGGGATTTATATTAATGAGACATGACTGCACACCGTACCTTAATAACATATCGGTACCAGGTTTACACCAAACATTTTATTTCATCAGATATATAAATATACAGTTCAAAACGTTTTATCGCCTTTGAGAAGTTTAATTTTAATATGTATTTCTGATATATTACCATGATACAGTTTTACCTCGATTCTGGCCGAAGCTAGAAATAAATTGAGTGGTAGGTATGTTAACGCACTTTACAATTTACGATTTCTAAATAAATGCATATGTAAAAAAATTAAACAATTACATTCATCAGCCTGCACCAGCAAATGGCAAAGCAGGCTTAAGCCAATCAGAAATAAACAGATAGGGTCCAATGACCAAAAGGGAAATTTGTTATTAAAGCCAATTTTTAAGAAAAACTGAGGGAATCAAAATTACAGGACCAGGAACGGACCTATTTTTCTTTATAGAATCTCATTCGGGCATGTGTTGTAAGTTATGTAAATTGTCTCTGTTTTGAAGAGCCTATTACATTAAATATTGATTTATGGTCCTTCTTGGTCTGTGTCCTTTGGTAATCTTGGAAGATGACGACGAGGATGATCTATGTTTTTCTTGAAAATGTCCTCTTTAGTAGAAAATAATATGGAGTTAGATATTAGTAAATATTACATGTACATCATATTTTATCGTGTTTAATAATGATATGTGAACTGTGTATTTTGCACCTTATTAAAATTAGGAGGGCCGAGCACCGCCATGTCCACCGAAATGTGTAGGAATTCCAGCAGTGGGTATTCATGTGCATTCTTTATTTATTATACTTTAATATCTTTAATTTTTTTTTTATTTTTTTGTAACTAGGCATGATACATTTCTATATTATCAGGAACAAAACATTCTCAAACTCACAGAATCAAAATCAGTGAGCCTGGGCAATCTCAGCTAGTGTATGTATGTGTACTGTTTTCGTGATCTGATTTTTGATTAAGGTTTCACATTTTAACAAATGGGACTATGTAAGGTCTATAAACACAGTTATATCGGTGTTAAAAAGATATATGTTAGAGATATGTTATGAATTGCTAGTTTACTGGTGTTTTCAAAGGAGATTTTGAACTTTCATAAGATTTGCCATCGTGATGTTTTTTCTTTTTTTTCTTTTTTATTGCTTTGAATTGCAATAGGTCAGTTCATCTCGCTCCCCACGCTGAACGCAACAATGCCGATGCAACGAAATTGAGCTCAACAAGAGAAGGCTCAACAATGCTAAAGAATATTTGTTAAGTATTCATTTAAATTATATTACATTTCAAAGGATGTTTTTTTTTCTAAAGAACTAAATGCTTCCTTTCTGCTTCTTCCCGTCCATTCTCTGGATTCGTGTGTTCCCCTTTATTGTACTTTACCTCTTTATTCATCTTCAACTATTACTTTTGTATATTCATCTATTTTTCTATGGTCCCATAAATTGATATTATGTGTTTTAAATAAGAGAAGTGATATTTATGCCATTTACTGACTATTTCCTTCATTCTGAGTTGGTTATCGGCTTCCGGGCTCCCATTTTCACATTTTGTTTTGGATCTTGGTAATTGTCCAATTAAATTGAGCTTCTTATCAAAACTAAAGAATGCTTCCTTAACTTTTATTTTTGCCTTGTCTAATATATAATCAGAAGCCCAGGGATACAAAACTAGACTGCTCCTCCTAGATGTAGTTTTGGGTCTTCTCTTGCATGCTTTTATGGAAAATAATAGCATAATTGTGCCCGTTACTTGAAAAATGTAATGGATTACAATCACAAATTACCAAGCCTCAAATGTAATGAATTGCCGTTTCAAATTACTTACGCTGAAAAGTAACGTGATTGCTTCACTCGTTACGTTACAAATTACGTTCGCGTTACTTTTTCCGTACACTTATTCAGAAAACAATATTAATATTTTTTGTTCAGAAATGTTCTGCAAGACTACTTTTCATTTCTCATACGCCCATATTATGGTAGCCTTCTGAAAATAAAATATTGTATTTAAGAGAAAGAGTGTAGGTGGAGTCAATTCAGCTGTTAGCTGACAAGGCACCGAAAGTTCTAACCACACCGGCCATCTCGCTAGCTTACGGCCTCCGGAAATGATCCCTGGAATTGTGCAGAGAAAGCTAGCGGTGCGCATGCTCAGTAGCAGCGTCCACCTCTGCTGCGAGATTCGGAGCTAAAGAAGCGACCTACGAAAGCTCCCTCCTTTTTACTCGAGTGTTTTGCCTGTTATTCACAAGAAAATAAAAATGCAGAATGGAGGTGTCCCAGCTTACCTTGATGTGTTTCCGAAGATTAGAGTTTCTTGTTCTTGCTGATGACAATGTGTGTGTTCTTTGGCAAGCGAAGTATGCACTAAAACTCAAGGTTTCCGTTCTCCTTAATGCCCTGAATTTTGAACACCTCAATAAGAGAGGGCCATGGAGACGACGGACACTCCATGACAGAAAACTCCACCAGTCAGAAAAAAGTGGCGGTTACACTCTTAATCTGAAGCTGAGCAAACGTCACGGCCATAGCCGTGACGTTCAACATTTTCAGGACTTAGCCGCGAACTGATCCGGCCCTGTCAAAGCTGCCGTGTACAACGTCACGGCTGCTGTTCGCCCCTTCCTCTTTGATGGTGCGAATGGCTATATAGGTGGCTCCGTAGGCGGCCCTGTAATTTTTGGCGGCCCGTTTGTGCAGGGCCGGCAAAAACGGGCCGGCTATGCGCGTATAGCGGGGAAAAAAAAAGACTGCTCTAAGCTAGATGGCGGCAGTTGCGGCCACCCAGGGTGCCCCGCGGGCGCAGCCAGCGCATTTCTCTCTCGTTGTACAAAGACGATGAATTTTGGACGTACGAATTACGAATCTAATCGGAAGCATCTGCGGGTGACGTTTGTTTTCTTATCATGGTGATGGAAGCCTATGTTAGAGTGTGCGCCGAAGCCGCGGGACAATGAGTTAGTTCTTCAGGATGCTCACGTCGAAGGATATCAAAGGTGGGCGGTGTAATCCAGGATGGAACATGTGAATTCGATGGCTTCACACGGCCCGCTGATCTGGCGGCAGGACCAGCACGATCACCACTTCTGGGCCAACTTGGCTGGTGCTATTACTGCGGGCACAGTCCGCTTCAGCACAACCGACTGGGTAATTAATAATGTAGTTCACTGGCTAACAACGGAATAGAGTCAAGTGTTGAAAGAGTTCCTAACTCAGTAACTTTTGTTCTCGTTAACAGAGGACATCTGGAACCCGCTCCTGGATGACACAATAAATTTGTTTTCTAAGAAGCACGTTTGAAATCACTTCTTTTCATAATATTCGGATACCGGCTGGCGTCACCGGTGGAAAGCGGAAAACAGGTTTACTTCATTTCACCTTAGCATGGACTTACCACAACGGCTACGAGCGCGGACTCTTCGCGTCTGACGCCGGCTCGGATGCGCACAAGCACTCGTGGAGGGTGACAATTTTTAAAGTTCTCGGGTCACAGTCGCAGCCCTTACGGTTTGCCTATGGTAAACTGGAGGCAAATAAAGCTAGCCGGTTATGCCTCAACGGTGGCCACCAACATTTTCCAGCGACA
>JAZHYW010017189.1:0-34365 GCA_037355805.1 Ixodes ricinus
GGGAACCACGAGCAGGAAGATGTGAGGACGGTGCTGCTGTGGGCTCTTCCGCCGACTGGGCCGTGGAGTTCATCGTCACGGCTTCGGTAGCTGCTTGGTCCTGGGCGGCAGAAGTCCGAATTCCGGGTGTAGGCCTTGGGTGCGACGACTGAGCCGGATCTCGGTGGTGCTTTCGTTTGTTCTTCGTGGGCTTGGCGTCGGACTCGCTCTGCGTGAGCCCTTGGAGGGCACGCGGCCCGGGGGCATGCGGTACCGGGAGCACCTCCACCGAAGGCTAGAATGGACAGGAGAGGAAACAAAAGAATAACTGGAAAACTGAAACGTTTAATGGGGGCGAACTTGTGCCCAGAAATAAAGTGAAACAGTAGATAACAGCAGAGCGTCGCGGGCGTACTGAAATCGGCGAAAGAGTCAGAACTCGAACGCTGGGGCGAAACTGACCTGGTTCGTCACGCGAAGCTCCCTTATGTACACGCGTAGACTTCTGGAATAATCGGCCCAGAAGGTTCGGCGTGTAGAACTTTCTAACCTCGAACAAGCAACGCGACTCCCGAGAATTTGAGAACACGGCATTGGACAGCCAATAAAGGCATCCTACACGTGACCCGGAATCGAACCCTGGCTTTTCGCGTGGGGAGCGGGCGCTGCGTAACTGTTGGCCAGCCGCGCGCGCTGCCCACTTAGCGGGCTAGCGCGCGCGGCAATGTAACCAGCCAGGAATGTAAACGACTTGTTTTTCGCGAGGACTCATTTTTCGCGATTTTTCGCGAATCACCTACGATTCGCGAAAAAAAAGGTTCCGCCAAGTAGAATGTTGCGGGTAAAAGAACCTGTTGTTGGGCTAGTTGGTGTGTACTCGTATCGAACCAGAAGGCAAAAGCGCTGAAAAGAAGGCGTACACAAGATAGAGAGACAAACACGGAGCAAAACACGAAGACAAACACGGAGTTGAGAGCGGTACGCGCGACGTACTTGTGTACGGCTTCTTTACCCGCTTTTTAAAGGGGAGCTGACACCCCAAAGGTCGTATTTTATTATTGCCTAAAACGACGCAGGTTGTAGTTAATAAACACAAAAAAAACTGCCTCGCGAAAAAAAAAATCCTTGCGCGCGCGCGCCTTTTTATTTTTAGTTTTTAAATCTCCCGCCGCTACTCTCCGTGCTTCTGCTGATCGATGACGTCAAAAATCAGGAAATTTAGAAGCTTTGTAGGCGACATTTTCAGTGTATCAATTAATGAAGAGCAATCGCAAAACTATGTTTTTTAACGCAATTGCGAACGCGCACTACGGCCCTCTCCATTTGAAATACCAAAAATCTGGGTTCGGTGATATGTCCCGTCCTAGATTTGTGTCCTTCTCAGAAATCTTGGCGGCGCTCGAGCAGACGGGCGAGTCCGGCGAAGAAAACCGGTTTTTTCCCGCGCCGGCTCTCTTCTCTCCCGCCGGCTCGCCTCCTCCTCGCATCGGGTCAGCGGAGGTCCGAGAGAAAGTCGAGCTGCAGAGACCGCAAAATTTGACTGACTGCACTGGCGGGGATCGCGCGGAACTTCAAATTCGGCATTTGGAAATTGTTTTTTTTTTTAATTCACAAATACTGCATTCCCATGTTTCGAATATTTCGAATATTGAGGGTAATGTCCTGGCACTGCTTTTCAATCGTTTCAGATAATAAAAAAAAATATGATTTTGATATGTCGGTGGAGAAGGAAGACCGTACATCTAGACCTTAAAATCAATTTTGATGCGGGAGTGCATTTTTCTTTTTTTAGATGTATCCTTCGGCCTGTCTGTGTTACCACAGGAGGTCGAAGGTAAGGACTCCGTGCTTGAGTGGGGCCTGTCGTCCTTGGACTTGGGCCCGCTCACGTCCATCGGCTCATCTGGGGCCGCCTCGGGCTGACCCCTAAGGGCCTGTGACCCCGACGGCTCACCAGGCTTTCGGGCGCCTTCAGAGGGGCGAGAAGGAAGTCCCCGACCTCGAGGCACCTGGGATTTGGATGGCGCAGGGATTGAAGAACCCTGCGCTTGAATGGACCCCGAAGCGATAGGGTCCACATTTCGTTTTGGGGTTGAAGTGGTTTGTGCCACTCCGGATGGGGTTGAGGGGGACTGAGGGGGTGACGCAGGTCGTCCGTTGACGTCTGCGTTCCCGTTGACGCCGTCGACCGCGCCGGTCCCCTGCGCGTGGCCTCGGCATACGAGCCTTGAGAAATAAAAGAATATCTTTTCCGTGCCTCTGGGTAAGAAATATTTTCTTTGGCCTTTAGTGAGAGAATTTCCTTCTCTCTCTTCCACAGGGGACAGCTGCGAGAATACGCTGGGTGTGTTCCTTGGCAGTTGACGCAAAGATGGGTATTGTTGCCACAGTTGTCGGTAGGGTGGTCAGTGCTTGCACATTTCGCACAGGTGGCTTTTCCTCTGCAGGTTAGTGACCCATGTCCAAAGCGCTGGCAGCGGAAGCAACGCCTTGGATTGGGGACGTAGGGGCGGACTTTGCAGTTGAGATACCCGGCTTTAACTGCGGAGGGGAGCGTTGTCGAGTTGAACGTTAGCACAATGTGTTTTGTGTCCCGTTCTTCACCGTCGCGACGGATAGTGATACGTCGCACAGCGACCACCTCTTGATCTTGAAGTCCCTCAAGTATCTCGTCAGTAGATATTCCAAGGAGATCATCTTCAGAGATGACACCCTGCGTGCTGTTCAGTGAGCGGTGTGGAGTCACGGACACTTTGTAATCTCTTACTTGGTTGAGTGCAAGAAGTGCTTTGCTTTGCTCAGCATTTGTGACCTCCACAAGCAGGTCGCCAGATGGAAGTTTTTTGGCTTTAAAAGATTTTCCAATCACAGTTTCTAGGGTCTTTGCGACCAAGAACGGGGAAAGCTTTGCGAGTGGTTGATCTTCATTCTCCGAGTGCATTACTATAAATTTAGGAAAATTCATGGCTGGCAAGGTAGGGTTTGTTGATGTTGTCTCTTCGGTCCGGACCCTTTTCGGGGCCCGATCAAGGAAAGATTTAGTTTTGGTACCCATATGAATGGGGAAAGGACTTCGGCACCTGCGGTGTGCCGCCCACCATCGAGCCCAACTTAGGGAGTAGTCAGCAGCCCATAACAAAATGGGCTTTGCTGGAACCGCTGATCTACTAGCACTTGCCCAGGTACTATACCCAAGTGTGGTTAGGATAAGGGTATCTGCCACCACACAAGGTTGGCCCTTGCCACCAAAGAAGGTGAAAGTGAGGGAGCGGGGAGGGGAGAAAAGAGAAAGAGGAGGGGATAGTAGAAGAAATGGCGACTAGGCTGAATCATCCTGGCCGGGCCTTAGCCAGGACTCCCGTCTACGAGAAGCCGGGGCCGAAGTGGTGTATTGCCTCACCCGGGGGCCCCGAAGGGTCCAAACCTACCCCGGGCTCGGCTCAACCACCAGGATGCCCTTTTCCCCGGACACGGGCTACGCCACGCACAGCCAGACGTGGGTGGGTCTTAGCCACTTTTTACTCAGGGTCTGTGGTATCGCCAATGTGGCTGGGGTCCGTGGTGACGCTACTCACCAAGCACCTAGCACCTAAGGTGCAGGCGCCCCCTGCGGGGCTCGGGGTCCGTGGAGACGCCACTCTCCAAACACCTGCTTTCACAGGTGCCCCCTGCGGGGAGGTCTTAGTATCGTCTTAGTGACCTCAGACGAACTCTCAGAATATGTGCCCGAGTTAATGCCTGGTCTACTTATACCAGCAGCGGCTCAAACGTGTTCAGTTTGAAGACATGGCACTGCAGGAGCAGTGCACATCTAAAATGATTTTGGGTTACTGGTCGCTACCATATGTATGTTAGGAATGCACATGCCATGACAAGTTATGCATAAGTGTGTGCTGGTCCCAAGTAGACGACGATTCAATTGCATGCTGACGAAAGCGCAACACGACTATAAACGGTAGGCTCACCATGTCGGCTTAGATGGTGCACAGTGCTCGCAAGAATAGGCAGCAGGCACGTAAGTAACTTTCACTAGGCTTGTCACAACGCGTGCTCTCCCGCACGAGCAGTCATGTGCAGAGGTAACAACGCCCTATAAGGTCTATCTCGGAAAGTCGGCTTCAGTCCTGGCTTAGAAGGTACGGGATACGAGCTCAGTACTTGGATTGTTGTTGTTTGGGGGTTTTATGGCGCAACAGCAACGGAGGCCATACTGCGCCAAACAAAGTTAAAAAGGAAACAAGCTGTTATCGTTACTGTGCTACAAAATAATAATTGGCTATGCGGAACTAGATCTGATTAATAAAACCTGTGTTAGTAATAAAAGTCAACACACGGTCAAATGGGATGAGGGGATATTCTCCCAGTAAAAGAGCAGGATGGAATGGGATTTGGAAATGAAACAATTCAGGAAAGTGAGTACGACGTTCATTGTCTAGAGCTGGACAGAGCCACAAGATATGCATGATGGTAAGTGTATCCCCACAATTATCACACACCGGTGGGTCCTCCCCACTAAGAAGATATTTGTGCGATATGTAAGAATGACCGATTCGAAGACGACACAACAATACTTCATGAAATCGGTTCCTGTGAGAAGAGCTCTCCCAGAGCCCAAGAACCGGCTTTGTAATATGAAGCTTATTGTTGCACTCCATGTTCCATTCAGACTGCCATAAACGAACAAGGGATGACTTTGTTAGAGGTTTAATGTCTTGGTGTGGCAAACAGGCGTGAGACAGGGTAAGATTACCTGAGGATGTAGCGAGTCTGTCTGCTTCCTCGTTACCTTTTATTCCCATATGACTGGGCACCCAACAAAATTTTATATTTAGGCCTCCATGTACAGCTTTATTAAGCTTATTTCGTAGTTGCTGCACCAGCATATTTTTAGTAGCACTCAAAGAGCATATTGCGGTAACAGCACTCTGAGAGTCTACAAATAGCACAGCCTGTTTTATTTTAGCCTGGAGAATATAATCTATGGCCATAGATATTGCATAAACTTCAGCTGTAAAAATGCTCGAGAAAGTATTTAGACGTTTCACTTTAATAAAACAATCGGAATGCACGGCGCTGCCGACAAATGACGATGTCTTAGCACCATCAGTGTAAAAATGAGTGTAACCTTCATACTTCTTCTCAAGCTCAAAAAATTCCTGTTGGATGATAATCCTGCCCTTAGGAAGCGCTCTCTTTGCTCGAGTGTTCACGCAAAGAGAGTGCCTCCCTATGTAGGGCAAACAGGCCGCTGCATTAATGATCGTGCGAGGGAGCACGCGGCAACTATTAAACAGACGCCGTCAGGCCATACAGCCGTGCATTGTGATCGATGCCGGTGCACCCCGAAGTTGTCAAACACAAACATCCTGGGGCGACACAAGCAAAAAAACTACCAGAGAGATTTACGAAGCATTGATCATCAAAACAAGCCGTCGGTGGCCTTATCAGATAAAGAACTTCTATATTTAGAAAGAGGTGGGACGTTGGAAGTGACAAGGTTTATTTTTGATATTTAGGTATGTGTGTTTTCCAATAACCTTTCTGTTGCGAGTGCGCCCTGTGTTGTCACATCCACTTCTTCACCTGTCCCCGTTCCTTCGGCACTCATTTCCAGTCATGAACCAACAAGCCCACCTAAACATTTTGTTAGCTTCCTAAAGCCAGATGCTCGTTCCCGTACCATCACCAGTACTGAATTCAACTTGTGAGATAAAGTACACTTACAATCATTTATGCACCATCCGAAATGTTTACGAATCCACAGCCCTGCGTAAGTGTGTTCGATCGCATCGGACAGTGAGCGAAGAGCACACCAGATTGAGTTGCGTGCAGCAGAGGCAAAGGCACGAGCACGGGCTTGTGGCTTTGCAAATTGCCTCCTTTCTCGAGTGCTCGCAAAGGCAAGGTAAAGCCATGCGTTAGAGTTCGCGCTAGCATCCATGCTTTTGCCTATGCACCACACAGCCCATAATACTGACGTACAGATCGGTCTACAGACGAATTGTACTGTATACAAAAATTAGTCCTCACACTCCGCATTTGCTAGATTAAAGTTCAGGCGGCGCGCATTGGTAACTGCGGCGAGTCAGAAAACTCATTGCAAAATGCAGAAACAAAGGAATGATTGATATTTTAGAATGCAGTTTACAATACGTCAATACTCCGACGTGCTTCACTCGTCCGAGGCAACAAACACTTTTGCACGGGTCTGTAAATTCACAAACATTTTGAAAAGAGATTGCAAGTAGGGCTTGTGGCCGCCGCTAAAACTCAGCTCGTGCGGAAAAGCACATGTAATTCCAAGTCTGCCAAAGTTACCTTCATGTTCCTGCTGCACATAGTTGAAAGCATGAAGCACCAGCCGAGTCGACATGCTTTGAATCGTGTGTAGTGAAGTGGCATAGGCAGAACTTGCTTCTTTATATGGGGGGGAGGTGAGGGGTCTCCTTGGCTGGGGAGGGAACGGAGAAGGGGTCTAGCGTCTCATTCTTCACATGTGAAATCGGCGAACTAGAGTGCTGCTATCAGTCATTTTGTGGCGACCCTATCTGTTGCGTGCTTCAGTGGATCGTACTCCGCAAAGTGTGAAAAATGGCACCTAACACACACTGCCTATCGAAATGTGTGTGTGTGTGTGTGTGGGTGGGGGGGGGGGCAGAGGCTGAAAGTCCCACCTTTGAAGCTTACACCCCTGTGTAGTCATGCTACTTTTAGAATAAGCAAAAAGAAAAGCTGTCGGCTTGACCAGCAGGACCATGACACTTAAATTGAGTCAGTTTCAGCCTATTTAGGAAAGTTAGGTCAAACATATTTGAGACATTGCAGCTGTGGACGACATTGTCGTGAAATTGAACACTGTTAAGCCATTGTAAATATAGTTGTGCACTTGTCTTCCGCTAAAGACGATTCTAAAAAACTTCTGTGGCGCATTTATTGTAATGTAGTATTTGCATTTCTCGGCTCACAAGAGATAGCGAGTTCGAACTTGTTGGAATCCGATTCCAATCGCCGAACTCTGATTATATAGTAAAACAGCAAATATTGCTTTAGTCACAGCAGCTGTCAATAAGCAGCTGCTTTAGAATGACATCCGGCCGCGAAAGTTTTCTTCGGTCAGGGGGACCGAGCATGTTCGCCTGACGCAGCTGTGTTCTCGTGGCTGAGGTCTTTGATCATGCACAAGTCATGGTGTTAATCCGGGCGCAAATGTCTGTCAGTGTTTGTCCACGTGCACTAACAAGTATCTTCTCATTAGTATTAAAAAACAAAGAATGCTTTCCTTCCGACTTTTTTGTACTCGTTTTTTTAATTTATTCCGCAGGTTGACATTAACCAATACTACTGGGGCAGGTGAGCGAGTGTGGCAAAGGGAGTAATAACAAAGAATAAGTTTCAGAATAGCAGACGCCAGCACTTTGATGCACTAAAAATAAAGTCTTCAAACAAAACCTATGACGACGTTATTCCTTGTGTGCATAAAACCCTTAGGCGAGCTATTCTAAAACTGCCAAATGTGTTCCACAAATGAACTTTGTATGCATGTTCTGCCTAAAGTGCCTTTATGTTGACGTTTGTTTCATGGTGATGAGATGAGGCCATTTTTCGCTGCCACGCTTTCGTTGTTTGTTTTTCATTTGTTTACCTGGAACGCATGCTCGAGAATCTCCCGGCTCGAGCTTCTTGCTTTGGCCATGCTACGTCGTCATTTGTTCTCTGCAACTTCTTTGTATTTTTCCCATTAGCGTGCGCTGCCGCCATTGGTTACTTCAAAGAATGACATCACACTATAGGGCAAAGCGCACATGAAGGCACCTTAGTTGTGCCTAGACAGCGCGGACATCCTCAAGCGTAATCTCCGAACGAATATGTTCACAAAATATAGATCCTGCATTATCGAACGAGGTGGAACGTTCATAAATCTTCCAACAATACGTGCAGAAACTGGGTACTGTGTGGTTACATTTTCATAATGCGCTCATTGTTTTGCAGAACAGCCATTGCAAAGTTCCAGAAAACCGACTACGCTCGTGAGCCTACACGCGTCCAGCATTGATGTATGTTGTACTGTGAAAAGACCCACCGGAGTAACTATAGAATCTAACCGTGCAAGTTTCTGGACGCAGCCAAGGCTTGCCAAGGCCACACAATGTACTACTTTGGCGGTTCATAAGACGTGACGACAAGGAAAGAGGAATGCTAGTAAGTTTTTGAACGCCAAAGTGCAAAACCTAACCCACATGTACTCTGAAGTGATACTTTGGAACAAGCTTCCCACGTTTGCAGCCATGAGACGCCTTTGTGAAATCGCGTATGTCGGATGCTACGACAGCTGGGTTGGTTTAGCATCGGATTATCTACCTGAGGGAGGTCAGTTCGAGTCACGGCAGCGCCTTTGAAAGCGGTGACATTTGGTGTGATGTACTTATCTTGTAAAATGCGTACGTCAATGACAAACCGAATGCGAGCCAGTTCACGGGACTTCCGTTCCAAGATGTGGAACCGAAGTCACCGTGGGCTTAATGAAAATCACGTGGACGCCTCCGAAAATGCTAAGAGGCCAGCCCATAAACACCTTGTACAAAAAAGTGCCGATGAAAAGAGCCACCAGCCGCCAGAGTTGCAAGCGAGCTTAATAAAACAACATGGCGAGCACCTGTGGCAGTGTTACGATTGTCGCTGGCGTACTCTGCTCCTTACTCGTGTCACTCGACCATTTGTCAGCACTCATCTATGAGGAAAGGCTACAAGTAATTTGCGGGTGAATCACCCCAAGAACTTATTTTCATTGAACTGCTTCAGCATACCGAGCTGTTGTGAACAGAGCCTGGAAAGTCCACAAATAAGCTTCATTCTGCTTTAAGACATTTTACATCTTAGAAAAGTAACCCGAATATGCTGCTCCTGCTTTGATGCTGGCAGGAGTGGTGAACTGCTACTTTTGGCAAACACATATCCTACTTCATACCCAGTTAATGACAACGTATTCACTCCCTACAAGCCATATGGTACAACTTATATAAAGTATTTTATTAATGTGACTTATCAAGCCTGCAAGAACATGGCAACGAAACTCTTGTCCTCCCACTTATAGAAGAAAGCATAAAAGGTATGTGCTCCTTCTCTACTATTTGCCTGCAGCCTGCTTTCCCTCTTGGGTAGGATTGCGGCAGTGCCAATCATAGCTATAGCCATCCCAGTAGAAAATAGTATTATTGCATTCTGAGGAGATACATGTAATTTGTTCAACTACTTGCAAGGTGAGTTTCACCATTGCTTGGTACATCGTTTCGATGATCTGGATCGAGAGATTTGAGGTCACAAACGAATTCTTGAGGAGGGCCTCGTGCAGTGGACCGAAGTCTAGCAGCTTGAAGGAATGTCCTTCATGATGAGCCTGGACGAGCCTATATAGCTTTAGATGAGAAGGAAATTTAGGATTGCCGATTCTCGGCAATGCCATTGAACACGTTGAACATATTCAACACAAGAAAGCTTGAGATCCTAAAGTGCTTACATTTCAAGGCTTGATATAGATACCTCATCAGCTCTAGATGCGCATTACTGCAGTCTTCACTTATGTGCTGCACTTCCTATTAGAATACAGAAAGCAAGACTTAGATAGTTAAATAAAAATATGCTCTTTGCTAACAGTAAATTTTTCTTCGGGCAATAAAATTAACTAAGAGAATTCGCTCTATATTTTTCTTTCAGACAGTAATTTTCACAATGTGGCTTTTCTGTGCCGTTACAAACAAATTGCATTCAATGTATCTGTTTACTAGTTGAAATAATGCCTGTACATGCTCATTAACATCGGTTTACATCAAGAAATACTTCACAAGAAAACGCTCGAGATGGATGGTGCCTGATCGTCCCAAGGATCGCACGTGCACGAGTCGTCGTCGTTTTCTCGTTCCGTCTCTGGTGCTGGTACACACGAGCGGACACGACACCTCTTCCCCTATGAGGGTTCCTGTCAGCCTGGCAGGACGTTTCGTCCTTGTCGATTTGCACAGCACAGGTTCTTCAACAGATGACTTCGAGTCGTTACTTTCGCTCTCGTGGTTACACTTACGAATGTGGTTCAAGTGTCGGCGAACTGTCTCTTCTCCACACTGCACCAGCCATGAGCGTGGACCGAATTTCCTGACCAATGTGCCTGCAATCCATTCAGGTTTTTCAGGAACTGTCGGATCATGACATGTCCTCCCACCTGCAGCTGGCGGTTTCTAGGTAACTTCTCCGTTGCCACTGGTGTAGCTTTGTTACGTTTACTTTTGTTTTACAAGGTTTGCATCAATCCAGTTTGTTTTGTAAAACAAAACAAACCGGCAGTACTCAAAGTTACAGTCCGCGGACAATTTTGAGAGTTGCGACGTAGTTGCTGATCGACTCGTTAGCAGTTGATTTCGTTGTTGGAAAGATGTACCTACTGTAGGCTCCGAAGGTGTTGGGTCGAGTGCTGCTGGAGCAGAGACACCAAGTCATCAAAGCTCACTTCAGCAGGGGTCTTCGGCGCGACCAACGCGCACGCTGCATCGAAAGTGTCGGGGCCACATAGCGTGAGAAGGAGCGCTCGCCTCTTCTTTTCAAGCTTGATGTCGTTTGCCTCGAAGTAAAACTTGAGACGCTGGATCCAGGATGCCCAGTTTTGCCCGAGAAGGGCTCAATGACGCCGTACTCCTCCTGTAGCCATGCCTTTCTTCCGTTTGCTACACTACTCGTCGCCAATGTTTACTAGTTGAAATAATGCCTGTACATGCTCATTAAGCATCAGTTTACATCAAGAAATACTTCAAAAGAAAACGTTCGAGATGGATGGTGCCCGATCGTCCCAAGGATCGCACGTGCACGAGTCGTCGTCGTTTTTCCTCGTTCCGTCTCGGGCGCTGGTACACACGAGCGGACACGACAGTATCACACTGAAACTGCATGGAAGCTGCTAATTCAAAAACAGCTCATAAGAGCGAAAGCTCAAAGGCACTACAAAATCCTGCAAATAAAACAATCACCCTCTGTGAGTTTGTGCCCCTTTTTGTGTTCCTGAGTCTTGGTGCTTCTTTTCATAATGATTTGCCACCAGCTCGCTTGTTTTCTAGGCATAATTACAGTTAGAACAATTTGTGACAACTATGGAACTGCAGAGAAATGTGTTCGTACAGTGATCAGAAGGGGGTTGTTGTAGCTTCCGACAGCAGAATTCTTATGGATGACATCGGGGCTATCTCATCAGCATCTGACAAGTCTAAATAATCGTGGAACTCGTTGTCCAGCACCTGCACAAATAAAATATGCCACTCAAGTGTTAAGCATCACACAATCCCTTCGTCAATAGAAGCACTTGTATCTCAATGCTGCATAAAAGTATGAGAAAGTGCCTCAACTCATGAGAGAAGTGGGAAAAGATACTACGGTTTCAAAGAGCACAACCTGTCCAGTTACCCAAACAGGTGTCTACCAAATTACTTCTTCGAAACCTCCTCACAATTTCAATAAAATTCCCGACTGATTCGTTTTTTGGTCGAAGGAATACTTCTTCGACCGAAGTACACCTCCTTCGAAAGACTTCTGGTCCGATGAACCGATATGGCTGGGCATGCTCGTCGCGCTTGCTAGACACATTATCATTACTGCCCGATGCATGTTAAAAAAACTCAGGTTAGCAGCCATACTGCTATGTCTAGATTGCTCATCTCGAGCGTCAACCAGTTCAATTTGCTTCTGCTTTGAGAACACAATTTAATGAGTCACATTTTATGAGAAAACAAAAAAGTAATTCCTGACAATTATTTTCTAACGTTGGTAATTATAAAAATAATTACAATAACTAATTTATTCAAATTCACTATATAGTATACATCTTTACTTTGAAGTAAGGTTGCAGTCACCTGTGCAGCACTTGTTTTTACAAAGGCAGAGAGAGAAACTTATTGGTAAATGAAGGTGATAATGCTGCGTCCTCTTCAGCATTCTTTTCACATTCTCTTTAGCCAAAATTAACACAGAGGGGAAACTGAATTGTGTAGATTTATAGACACTGCGATGTTGGTCAGCCATTCAAAGGTACGCGACGAGTATCTCTGCTGTAGATGAAAACAGACAGTGCAGTACGGCCGCTAACCTGGGGTGGTGACTCTGGAGAGCGAGAGCCTTCTCAGCTGTTGATATGCGTTTTGCATGGCCGTTATCGACAAATGGGAACTGTTTTTATTTGCTTCCGAGTTCACGATTTAGCTCAGTGAGAGCCAGCTAAGCTCGCGCTCTCGCCAGAGGCAGGATATCGGCTCATATGGAAACGTTCTGAAACTGAAATTCGCTCACTATCGCTAGCGTCATGCACCGATGAAAGATGACTTACCTGGAATCGGTCCACGGTTGTGTTGACGTGACTACTTAGTATAGAACAAGCCTCCACGGCATCTTTTAGGGCACGAAGCGTCGGCGAGGCCAGTCGACACTTCCGTTTTACGTCCACATGCGGTATCCACACGAGGCAGATTGTGCCTGCCATGTTCTGAACACGGCGCTCACTTCCTTGCTCAAGCGCGCTCAGAATAAAAACACCAGCCAAAACCTTCTCGAAACCGCAGGAACCAAAATGAGCAGAACCAGAACTACGACGCTGCCTCTCCGGCTTTTCACAGAAACAAAGCGCACATGGGGAACACGTTTGTGGATTGGATTTGGCTTGACGTGCTCTACAGGCCAATTTGAGTCAGTTTGAGCCAACGCCCTGCCAAGCCAAGCGCAGGTTGGCGTTAGCCAAGCCTGTCTCTAAGCCGATGTCCGTTGTCGTCCGCTCTTCTGCTCTTGACACCCTTGGCCGTGTTCCAAAATTTACTCGATCTTACTCCAGGGTAGGGTTTTGCGTTTGTACCTTGGCCTTTCAAAAACCTACCTGCGTTCATCACTTTTCAATCTGAGTTGTCACGTGACACGACCCGCCGGAGTAACTCGGATCCATCTTGGGTAAGATTTGGAACACAGCCCGCAGGTAAATCGAACCTGCAGCTACGTTGATTCGCGTTGATGTTCCTATCTACATTCCGTAAGTACGTTATGTTTTGTGCATTCATGATATCAATTAATCATGCCGAATGCCGGAAACGATTTCACTGTTTCGATACTGAACAAGACGTAACGTCACGAACGTTGTTTCTAACTTTTTGAACATCGTTTTTATCTCGTTCCCCAGAAAACCAGGTGCTCGATCTGACGAGAAATGAATGTGCAAGAAATCAACTGCATCATCATCTGACCTGACATCGTGAGTTCACTAAATATTGCGTATGTGCTGTCAGTTTTTGTTTTAAAAATTAAATGTGCCGGGTATCGAACTTGCCCGCCCTCGATCAGCAGCCCCGATACACGAGGAACACACTCGAGCCCCCTCAACAAACCTGGAGGTACAGATGGAGTTGCGATTTTAACCAATTAACGAATGCTGCATCGGATGTAACGTAGTAATCACAATATTTTTTGTGGTTACGTCATGTATCGGCCGGAAAGCGTAACATTCAATAAGTTTGCGTAGGTAATTACACAGGACGTAACTTGAAGTTTTATTTCCGTCGGACGTAAATTGCATTTTCATTTCGAGTTCCGTCGGACGTAACTCGAAACCTTGGGGTAAAGTTACGTCGGACGTAACTTTAATTTTTATTTCGGGATCCGTCGGATTTAACGCTGGACACTGCATTTTTTGGTTAGTCCCCTATCTCGACGAGAGTTTGCCCTAAATCAGGGCTGGGCAGTACCTTAGAGACTTTTGAGTATCTGTATCTCTGTATTTGGATACATTTGTAAATTTTATTTGTATATTAGTGCAATACTCTGCCAGGCTTAGGTATCTCGTTACATCTGTCGTAAAAAAAAAAGCTTCCACAATCCTGAAAATAATCAATTATTTTTTCCTTGTAGATTGTCCAGAGTTGCACAACATGCGCCAGAAAACACAGGACTTAGCCTCCTCTAATAATAAACAAAAAGAATGGGGTGGGGGCGGAGGTTCGAGGCTGTAATTGACCCTTTTCAGATATCGCTGGGCGCATGCGCCAAATCTGAGAACTGGCAGGGAAAGGGAAAGGCACCACTTTTGGCGGCTCTCTCGTCCACTCAGTCGCTCAGACAGTGCTGGTTCGCCTTGACTCCTCCCGCTATTCTTGCGGCTTGGCTTCATAGTTATGCCTCACCACCGCACAGCTGTTTAGTTGCACAAATAGCAGCAAACATGGTTCAAATGCAAGATTTTATAGAGTTCTAGTAGCCTTTTGCTGGTGGTGCACGAAAGCACCAGATGTCAAACACCCCGCCCTTTTTGCCCCACTTTTAAAAGACCCCGTTTCAGAAGCCTATGACGCGAATTCCCTGCGTCAGTTGGCCGGGTTCTCGAACGTGGCGGCGGGGAGATTCTGCTTTTACTTACAGCGAGTTCGTTTCACGGCACTCATGCCCAAGCGTGCCCACTCGCAGCGTGGAGCGAGTTTGTTTCGCCCGGCACTACACGTGTGGTTGCACCACTGTCCGAGTTCGTTTCAGCGTCGGTACCCCACAATTTGCATGCACTCGCTGCACCGAGAAAATCGAGCATGCGCCAAAATGCAATCCTGTCATGCCTCGCTCCGGCAAGGAGCGGGAGCAGACGAGCAGACGACGAGGGTTCGTCTGCTACGATGTGTCATTCGTACAGCAGAACCGGAAGGAAAAAAAGTAGATTTTCTGATAAAAATTGTGTCCCGCGGGCAATAGAATCAAACGCGAGCTTGAATTGTGAGCGTCTGCTACTTCATGAAGGGAGCAATTGACAACTCGTGCTTTATTTACAAGTTTTTAATTGCTCTGTTGCCTTACAATTGCTGAAATATACCGGTGTCTAAAGAAATGCTCAGAACAAACACATCAGCGGCCCCGAGATTATCACCATCCGTGTGTGGGTGAAAAATTGAACATTTGTCGACAAAGATTCCCCAGCAGAAACCTGTGACTGCCCAAAGAGCATCGAGAAAGCTAAACATGGTGACTTTACTTGAGGTTTGAGCAACATCATCATGTTTAATATTAACCTACGTCAATATCTTGCCCCGTCGTATTTTGTTTGAGAAAGCTCTCGTTCTCGACGCCCTCACCAAGGCTAAACTCTGATCCACCTGTAACTACGATTGAAATCGAAAGTCCCACGAAACGTTTTGCTGGATATTCCGACAGACTAGTTTTAAGCCATACCCTTTCAGTGGTTCACGCATAATACCATGCTCAAACGGATCAAGCTTCTGTGCGGACAGCATCATCATTTTTCTCCAGTGTAAACTCCAGCTACTTTGTAGTCAGCTGGTTGCAGAAATTTACGCTGTCTGTAAATATCTCTATGACAGCCGAGTTGCTTGAAGTCATCGCAAATAAAAACTACAGGTTGCAGCGACCAACGTTTATCTTGATAGTGACTGCACTCTCGCATTCCCACCCATCATGTCGAACAGAAAGGCGCTAGCTTCGTTTTGAGGTCGGTAATCTTTCTACAACATAGATGGTGGCCACATCGGTCTTCTGCACTCGGTGCATTTGGCAAGTTCATTCGAGGCCAGTTCTCCGTGCGACACTCTGCGAGTGCGATGCATTCTGGGAGGCAACTCGAATGGTGCAGTGTGAAACGAACTCGCTATGATACGACAGTTCGTGTGCACGAGAGGTTGTGTAACGGAATCGTGCCGTACCCGGTACTCAAGTAAAGAATAACCGGACAAGGGTCTCCATTCTTTAGGCGTGCGCTATACACATTCAAGTCTTGCCTCATGAAAAGTACCCCCCTCCCCCAAACGAAAGTATTAGTTACTGGCAAAACACTTAAAGCGTGCGAAATGGATTCAAGCCTTACGGCGACAGAACCCTGACGAGAACACCTTAGCAAACAGCCCTGAACTCCCCCGTTTGCATGGCCAACTCCGTTCATAAACAAGCTGAATTCACAGAGAAATTGTTTCTAACATACCGTTCCTTACTTTTCTAACATATCGTTCCTTACTTCGCGACATCAACACTCTCCAGATTTCACCCTGACCGAGGCTTGTTCCGATTGACCCGCCAGGTCCGTAGCTTCCACCGTACTGGCATGTTATTCGATCACGGCTTCATGGCCTACCCAGTATTTCTTGCTTCAGATACTAAGCTAAGTGGCACCTCCAGAGTAATAGCTCACGTTTGAACAATGCAGCCACCACACCCAGGCATACCCACTGTTTCTTGCTTCAGTCGCTAGATAGCGCCAAACCAAACAGCATTGCAGGTTGCCTATACAAAGTATCCCGATACCCCAGAGACAAAAATATCTCAGTATATGTATTTTAGCCCTCAAAAACAAGTATCTTAGTACTTGTATCCGAGAATACTTTTTCGAGTATCCCTGCTGGCCTTGACCTAAATGTTGTTTTTTCATGTCCTCCTCCTTTTGCACACGTTTGTCATTTATGTATTCAGCTGAAAATAAACAAGCCTAATTTCGGGCCTCTTTTACTGAGCTCATTAAAGAGCAGCCCTCCTGTGCAGATACTTATGTTTATGTTTACTGATAGATAAAGGTTCAGGAAGCCGTAACCGTTAAAATAAATCGCAGTGGCTGGCGTTACATCCGATGAAACACTAGCCACTCTTCAAATTAAATGCACCACGTAGCCACACATGTGGCAAATTGCAATGTTGTAGAGTGCAAAATGATTTTTGCAACTTACTTAAAGTGGGTTTCTGTCATCTGGACCACTTGGTACATTTTATCACTGTAGGTATGTTCGACATACCCAAAATGCAGAGTCTAAATAATGCATGTCAGACGAAACTGGTGAATGTCTTATACCTCAGAAGTCCTAGTGCAGAAGCCCGACGTATCCACTTCTGCTTGGCTGTACTACTGGCCTGCAATAACTTAAAAAAAAAAAAAGAATGTGAATTGCATTTTTACATTATTTTTTCGCAATTAAATAAGAGTTCGGCCCAAGACTTTTTCGGCACCATGCTCAAACACCACAAATTTCCGTGGAGCAGGCTTGGCTACTTTGTCTCACCCTACGATGGGCTTATAGGTCAGAGCCACGGGCCGCCAGGTTCAATCCCGTTCCACACTAAACTCTTACATGCTTAACATTGATTAGGGATTAACGAATAATGTGCTGTGTCATTCCAATTGCTTTGACACTGCAAAGAGCCTGTACCATATTTACTCGAGTAATAGCCGCACTGTTTATGCAGAAACCCCGAGGGTTCGCTTTTTTGCAAAGCACGCTGATTGCCAATCACTGCGATCGACAACATGACTCCAACAGTTTACAAAACAGAGATAACGTCTTCGCACGAAGATACCATCTGTGAAGACTGCATTTGTATCGAGAATCGCGTTCTTGATCTGGTTATTCGCTATGTTATTTATGCGCAGCACGATGATTGGCTGTATATGGGCTTTGTGGGAAGGTAGAAGCAAGGGCCTTGTTCATAAATAGTGCGGCTATTACTCGAGTAACTACGGTATGTCGTAACTTTCTTTGCAATGTAAAATTTGTGAATGACTCAGTGCTATTTGAATCGAACCACTGTTCGCCCATCCCCTTCAGTGATCCGAGATGCGGGCAGTGATACGTGCATCGAAGCGAAATACCGCACAGTTTGTAAGGGGCTTGTGATTGGCTCTGGCAGTCCGTAGCTTTGGCCTTTAGTCCGTTGTAGGGTGAGACCAAGTACAGCTCATCCCCCACTCCCCACAAATTAAGGAAAGTTGACAAGCATGGTTTAGGCACACCTTTGGTTATTTCACATGTTTCTTTTTTGTCCACTGCAGATGCCTGGAGTTCGATATTTCTGCTGCCCCAAGTGCAAGTGGAGGACATTCACTCTGGGGTCACTTTTTCGGCATTTTCATGCTAAACATGGCCATGAAGGCAACTGGACTTGCGGACTACAGGGCTGCCTCCGAACATTTTCCCTGTATGTGTCGTACAGAAAACATGTTACTCGTAACCATGCCATGTTGTTTAAAGATAATGCTACTGCGGCTCCCAATGAACCCGATGGTGCCGGGAGCAATCCACACCTGCCCCTGGCAGAAGTCGAGGACAACGAGGAATCTTGCAGTGACCAACACATGCAAGACGATGGGGACGATGGGGACTTAGTAAAACCGCTTTCACTACTCTTCCTAAAATGGAAAGAGGGAAGACGGCTTCCTGAATCCACGTTGAACGAAATTGCAAACGACATTATATGTTATCTTGAAAGGTTTGCTGAACATTGCAAACCGCCAACATCCGATCTGAATATGCTACTGCAGCAAAGGTCCCAGACTTTGGTTGATTTGGACCAACTCCAAACTAGGAGTGGCCGCAATCGCCACTGGAAAGAATGTTTTCCATTTGTGGAGCCGGAGACTGTGGTCCTGGGGACGGATAAAAATGGAAAAGTCGACACCTTTCAGTATGTTTCTGTTTGTGAAATGCTGAAGTGTACGCTGGAAAATCCCGGTGTGTGGAGTGATTTCTACAACCAGCCTGTGGAGGACGGTTACTTGACTACTGTTTTCGATGGCACCGCCTACCGTGATCACACATTCTTTCAAGGTGACAGAAAGAAAATCTGTATACAACTATACAGCGACGAGTTTGAGGTGTGTAACCCGCTTGGGAGCAAAAGGGGCAAGCATAAACTGACCGCGGTTTATTACTCAATTCTAAACTTTCCCCAAAAGTTAAGGTCTCGCTTGTCTGGAATACATCTTGCACTGCTGGTGAAAGACAAGTTTGTAGCTTCGTATGGCCTGCACAAGATATTTGCTCCACTTGTAAGAGACATATCACGACTCGAGAAAAAAGGCATTTCTGTGAATGGTGAAGTGCTCTATGGCTCAGTTCTTGCAATGACTGGAGACAACCTCTCCAGTCATAGACTTGGAGGGTTTAAATGTAGTTTCAGCCATGGCCGAATTTGTAGGTTTTGTATGGCCCTCCGTCATGAAATTTCTTACAAGCATCTTGAGCGAGATTTTGCTCAGCGAAGTCCTGCTGGACATGAACACCATATCCATATGTTAAGGTCTGGGGCACCAACTAGTTCCCTTTATGGAGTGCGGGCTCCCTGTGCCCTGACCTTCTCTGGCTTTGAGCCAACCGAGCACTTACCTCCTGATCTAATGCACGACATGCTTGAAGGTGTCATACCATTTGTAATGAGGCATGTAATTTCACACTTGATCTCTCATAAGTTTTTTACTCTTAGTGCACTGAATCTGTGTATTCTTAACCTCGACTATCCACCGCATGATGCCAGAAACAAACCCGAGGAAATCTCAAGCGAGTACTTAAAGGGCAAATCGAACATCAGAGGAAGTGCTTCACAGATACTCTGCTTCTTCAGACATTTTTCTTTGTATGTTGGGCTGAGTGTTCCATCGGGAAATGAGGTTTGGGGTGTATACTTGTTGCTGAGAAAGATTGTTGACATTGTCATGAGCCGCAAAATCCCTCTTACACATGTGCCTTATCTTCAGCGCCTGATTCACTTCTTCTGTCTAGATTTTCAGGCACTGTTTCCGCACACACCTGTCCCATGCAAGTTGCATTACCTGATACATTACCCTTCATACATCTACAGGTATGGTCCCCTCGTTAGCTTGTGGGCAATGCGTTTTGAGTCGAAACATCAGTATTTTAAGGATGTTGCTCGGAAAGTTCGCAACTTCAAAAATATTGCCTACACGCTAGCTGCGAGGCATCAGTACCTGGAAACTTACCTTGCCACGCAAGTAAGCAGCGAGAACACGATTGTCACAACAGGCTGTAAGCCCATCTTGTATGAGCACCTGCCGGAAATGGTCCGATTGCACATTTCGGAGCATGACCTTGCAAGGGATACTGCATTTGTTCTGACGTCTGTTGCCATTGATGGTTTTGTATATACAAAGGGTAGTGCACTCGTCCAAAGTGTAAGTGAAGATGAACATCCTGAGTTCGTCCAAGTATGTGAGCTCTTCTCTGTAAACCGAAGTATTTTGGTTCTCGCACTCCTGCTCAAGACCATTGAATTTGATGAACATCTTCATTTGTATGTTGTGCATGTGACTGCAGATTCCGTTGTTTTGGGTGACCTCCATAACTTCCAAACTGAGCCATTATTTGTTAAGGAAAAGATGAACAAACATGTCATTAATCTGCGTCACGGTTTGTTTTGAGTGTATGATGCCGCAGTCTTTCCTTCTGGTCTAGAAACTTTTGTGCTATGGGTGAGCTTTCCTAGAGAAAAACTGAAGTACCAGAAGTGTGTTTCTAGTGCTTGAAAGGAACCAATCATAAATAGCGACAAAACACCGAGACTGTAGTTGTTTATGCCTGCAGATACAGGGTTCAATCCCCGCGCCTGCCCGTTTCGATCTGGATGAGCATCGTACCAGCGTGCGGTCGTGTATCACTACTGCGTGATGCGCGTTAAAGACCCCAGGCATACAGGTAGTACTGCACTGGCTAAATTGCTCATCTACAGCTGGGAGACTCATCGTCCTTGGAGGCAGACCAAGTTCTAGGCTGTATAAACATACACACAACCCAAATTTTTTATGCCTGCAGTCTCGGGGTTTTGTCACTATATCTTTAATCAACACCAGTTCGCTTGAGGCCTTACGTTCTGTTCATTGAACCAATCACGTTTTTCAAATGCAAGTTTTAGCCGTAACCTTGTTTACATGTAATATGAGAAGGCATTTTTGAAACTCAAAGTTGTAAAAGAAAAAAAGTGCACCCATTAATTAAATCAACTTGGGAGATAGATGTGTGTTAATACAAGCAATTATGACCTAGATCACCAATGAGATTCATGGCTCGTCATTATACTAAGAATGGTTAGAGCCTGTCAATGCTGCCTTGTCTGAAGATGTCCAAACCCTAGCTATGAATAAATATACCGTAAATGAAATATTTGGATGAAGACTACTTCATTCGCAGATGGCCTCGTAGCTTTTGCACTATAAACCCCCCCTCCCCCCAAGACTGCTTCATTTCTCTATTATGTTACGCCCCACCATATTCCGAAACGGCAGCGGGAAAGTTTCCAGACCAGGGGCATCGAAGGACTGATAATGCTTAATTGCTATGACGTGTAAGCTCTTAAAGATTTTTGTTTGAACCAGACTCGCACTCCTCAGAGCAGAAGCTGAATTGTTGTGAAATGTTTCAATTGCTTTCTTTCCGATTTATGTATTTTTGTCTTGCTTTGTTGGCATGTTTTCCTATTTTGAATGGTGCATACTGTTTGTATACCCTTGTAGCTTTAGAACTTCTTGTATCTGGTGTAGTAGGACCCGTCCTGTGTATATAATGCTTCATGTATTAGAGGCTAAATCTTCTGTGACAATGAAAATAAATGTAATGAACCCAAGCTGGGCAACCTCAAGTGGAAATGGCCCGAATGAGTGGTTATTGAATTCGAGATGGAGCAAGCTGTTCCGTACTATCTACTTCAACAGTTAACTTAGTATGAGTATGTTCAATTTGTTGTAATAATGGTACATTGCTCCATTTGACATGAATCACATAGAAGTGGTGGGAAAAAGGTAGCGTTGATAGGGGGATTGCAACCTCAAAGTGTCTCCTGAACGGCATTCTTAATGATAGCAAGGCTGTCTTGCATTGAGAAGTTGGGTCTGAAGCCTGTCCGATTGGGTTGTAGTTTTTGGTCCTTGTGGTCGAGAAGCCAGGAGAGTCTTGTGCACCATCCTCTCCATGATCCTGCAAAGGTTGGGCATCAGTTTTGGCAACTTTCCGTCCTTGGGGATTGGGATGACTGGATAGCTTACAGCTGTCCAATATACGTATATGCATGTCCCTTGTTCCAGGTGTTGTTGATCTACGCCAGGAGATGTTTCTTTTATCCTCGGGAAGATTTCGAAGAGCGGTGACTGCAGTTTGGCCAGGGCATGTAGGTAGTGTCCCGGCATGGGATGATGGCAGGGACATGGTCACTAGAGGTGCTAGTGTACGAATGACCTTTTTTGTCTTGGTTCAAAGAAACAGCCCGAGAAAGATGATGTCGCATCTATAGCGCCGTCTGAGCTGCAAAAACTATTCTCTAGCACTTTCTAATCATATGTGACTTCATGTGGCGATTAATTATACTCGATGTTTGTACTGCCGTACATCAGCGAAGTTTTGTTGTATCGCTCCAGGCGTGCCTCCACGCTTGACGGACACGGAATGAACATCGCCGAAGGGTTCGCAGAATAGAATGATATGTTTTAATGGCGTTGACGTGGAAGTATATACATGATGATTGCTAAGGCTTGTAGTGCCACCCCTTAGCTACAGCTCACATTAACTATAAAATACCATATCTACCCCTCCTAAATAAGTAACAATAGCACATTTGAATTTATATAACACAACTTAGGATTAAATTAAGTTCACGCTCGTAAGGAAAATGTCTGAAGAGTTCCGACAGTTCACAAGCTGTATGCTTCAAGTTCCTTCTTAATGACTAAAATCGGCGAGTCATGTTGGTTTCTGCCATGGCCTTGACGAACGCTTCTGTGCTTGAGCCGGTTGTCGGACAGCAGCTCCCGATGAACCTCGTTGCTCTTAAGGCAATCTCGGGTTGCAGGGACCTGTGGTCAGCTGCTTACAATGAGACTGGCTGAAATTCACCCCTTTCGGACTGCGCCAGGTCCTGGCTCGCTGCTTCCGATATGGGCGGCTGTGGTTCAGCAGTCTCGGGCTGTGAAGTTTGCTGGCTCTGCTGGTTGTGACGGAATTGATGGAACAGCTGGGGTACACATAAAGGGCACCAAACGCTCCCGGTTCGACACCCGGCTATCGTCCAGTTCATAGATGTCTTGCCGGCAACGTTTACACACAGTAAATGGCTGTGAATAACTTGAGGTCACTTTCGGCACATGTCCAGGCCGTTTGATCCTAACTTTATGGCCTGACTGTAGCGGCGCAAATCTGCCCGCTTGCCGACGGTAGGTGTAGACCTTACTCGCACTTTGAATCTTGGCTACTCTTTGCCGTAGGGCCTTCATCTCTGCTTCAGGCTTCTGGAAAAAGTAAGAAGAGGGTACTCCCACCAAGTCTGAGCCTTATCCTGAGATGACGGCCGTGCAGAAGTAGAGAAAGCTTCTCACCAGTAGCCGCATGTAGAGTACAGCGGTACACCCCTAGGTACTCTGCAATTGCTTCTTTGAGCGGACACTGTTCTTGTAGACACCAGAACATACTCTTTTGGTACACGATTAAATCTCTCCATTTGTTTGTTTGCTTGATTCCCCTCTCTCGCACGAAGTCTCGAACTCGCTGGCAGTGATTAGAGGTCCGTGGTCACGTACGAGCTCATCAGGGTAGCTTTCACGGCTAAACATGCTATGTAAGAAACGCATGACCTTACCAGCGGTGACAGTTTGAGTGAAGCAGATTTAAGACCACTTGCTGAAATAGTCAATTAGGGTAATGGCAAAACGACAGCTGAGCGGTGCATTTGCAAAAGGGCCCACCCACATCAATGCCTAGCTTCCTCCACAGCCCTGAAGGGAAGGTTACCGGCTGCATAGGTGGTACGACCGGCTTTGCCGACTTGTTCACGGATTGGCAGACCATGCATGACCTGATCCGGAAGCTCCACTTGCATGCTCATTCCAGGCCACCAGTATTGTTCATGGAGCCGTTGCTTCGTTCGGGTGATACCTGGGTGCGACTCGTGAGCTGCTTCCACAAGTCGGTCGGTCAGCGAAGAAGGCACCACGAAACTGCTCCCCACAAAGCAGATCTCCGGCAACAGACAACTCATCCCGTACACAATGAAAAGGGACGGCAGTAGCCAGTAGTGTCTTTGACTGGTGGCCACTTTGACGTCACCCATTTCATGACCTTTTGAAGCAAGGGGTCACGTTGTGTCTCATCCACACAACTCCTGATGTGCGACGCATGATGATATGACACAGACAGTACCTCCAGGGTCTGTATCCATGACCTCCTGCTGCTGAGGCAGTCTTGACAGGGCACCTGCGACTACGTTCTTGTCACATTTTTTTAACTTCGATTGTGTAGTTGTATGCCAACAACCTGGTGTGCCATCTTGCAATTCTGAAAGGTTGATGGCCTGCTCCTTTCGCACTTAAGAGCGTTATTAAAGCCTGGTGATCCGTACACAACGTGAAGGAACGGCCCCAAAGGTAGACCCTCCAATGTTCACAAGCCCACATGCAGGCTAATGCTTCCAGCTCACCTACGGAGAATTTCTGTTCCTGTGGTGCCAGCTTCCTAGACGCAAATGACACAGTCACCACGTCACGGCCCTTCCGCTGTTGCAGCACTGCCCCAAGGCCAGCCGCAGACGCATCAGTAGTGACTATGATTTCCAAGCAAGGGTCAAACAGTTGCAAGCACTTGCTTGACAACAAGTGTTTCACATGCTCGAAACAAGCTTGTCTTGCCGCTTGAAGAAAGGCGTCCGCCCGAAACGTTGTATATACCTTCCTGTCCAGATCTTTTTTCGAGTAGCACAACCATATATTTGTGATTTTGTGTCTTGCCGAGCTCCACCTTGAAGGGTGTCTCTTTCCGCAACAACTTGCGAAGAGGCTCGACAACTTCAGCGTAGCGAAGTATCAATTTCGTATAGTAACCCACCATGCTGAAAAAAGAGTGCGGTGTAGCAACACCTGTGGGTGCTGGCACAGCCTGGACGTCATCCACGTTGCTCTCTAGAGGGCGCACTCCTTTATCGCTGACTGTGTATCCAAGAAATGACAGTTCTTGAGCATTGAAGACCATTTGTCGTTAATCTTATATCCAGCACTTTCAATATGGAGCAGTACTTGCTTCACGTTCTCATGATGTTGTTCGGAAGTGCTGCCAAACACAATGATGTCGTCGATGAAGCAGAAGGTATTTCTGCAACCCCGCAAGATTGTAACCATCACCTTCTGAAATGCAGAAGGGCAAGACCAAAACAGACATGCTTAAATCTGTACGGGTCCGTCGTCTGTCATAAAAGCTGTCAAGTCTCCGCTTTCCGGGCTCAGGACGACCTGATAGGGAGCTGCCAAGTCAATTTTAGAGAAGTACTTGGCATTATGGAGTTTGTGCAGTAGCTCTTCGGCGTGTGGCAAAAAAAACTTGTCCACCACAACTGCTTTGCTTGCTTCTTGTAGGTCAATGCAGAGCCCGACGTTCCCAGTTTTCTTCTTCATGACGAGAATGGGTGATACACATATCGAGTTGTTGACTCTTTTAAAATAAGGTCTTCGCATTCAAGACGCTTCATTTCCTCCGTGACCTGCTCCCTCACAGAGAATGGCAGTCGACGTAGCTTGGCGTCAACAGGTTTAAGGTCCTCAGATAACCTGACCTTGTGTATGAAGTTTCTTGCACACCCTAATTTGCCATCGAACAAAGGAGGAAACTGGCGGTACAGGTCAGGCGAGAGTTTCGGTGGTGTTTGAGTAGTGTGAAAGCAGTTCAGAGACGTTCCATTGATCTGCAGACATAGGGAAGTGACTGCATCTATTCCCAAGATGTCTGTGCCGACAAAGACGACATAAAAGGGTACCTCTGCACGACGATCTCGGAAAAGTACAGTAGCAACGAAGCATCCCCGAAAAAGCGATGTTCCGGTGGGAGTAGTCGAAGAGCACTGCCGAGGTTTGCTGCAGCAGAGCAGGACACTTGAGCTTCGAGTAAGTTGCAGAGGATAAAATTGAAACTGCAGATCCGGTGTCCACTAGAAGTGTTGCAGTAACTGCCTGTACTTTCACTTCTATGCGCATGCATGTAGTACGCTCCTCGGCGAGGTGCAGGACGCTGAGAACTTCAGAAGGTTCGTCGCACTCAAGTCCTCGAACAGCGAGAGGTCGTTTGGACATTTGCTCGCTTCTGCAGACGCGTTGAAAATATCCCACCTTGCCACACTTGCTGCAGGTCTTGTTCCTTGCCTTGCAGTTTGGAGAATTAGCGACGTGCTGCGGAGAACCGCAACGGTAACAGCTCTTGGACTTCAGTAATGGTGTAGCCACTTTAGTTGCGGGCAGATCTCTGCTCTTGTCCACCTTCCCGACGCTTGCTGACGTGGCTGATGATGATAGCTCCCTCAGGTGCCGAGCAGCTTCCTCGACGCTCCTCGCGATGACAAGCGCGCGTACCAGCGTCAGCGTTGAACCTTCCAGAAGTCGTTCTCGAAGAAGTCACTGTTCGTCTTCTCGACAACTTGGTCCCGAATAAAATTGTCAACTTTATAGGGCCGAAGTCGCAAGTCGACGAAAGTTCCCACATATAGCGCTGCGACGAATGTGTCGATGGACTCGATCGCAAGGGAACTGAACACGCTGACTGAAGCGGTGCCGTTCCACGAAGACGTTCATACTTGAGACGTATAGTATCTTCGAGTGTTGCTAGTGCCACGTCATACTCGTTGGACAAGGCATCATCCTTGCCTGACGATGTTACGGCTAGCGGCGGCTGCTTTTTCGACAACGTGCAGAATATTCGCTAGCCTTCCACCCCCAGGCAGGGAAGAAGGGCCTTGCGAGGGGCGGGTGGGTGGCCGCAAGGGCGGATTTAGAGGGGGTCCGGATGTCCTGACCCGCCTTTTGATTTCTGCATGTGTAAAATTTAGGGCGTAAAACAAAGGAGAAGGGGAGGGGTCCCTAAGCATATGGTACGCTGACCAGCACCTGACCCCCCCCCCCCTCAGGAAATTCTTGCATCCGCCCCTGGGTGGCCGTCGCTTCCCGATGACAGAATGTATACTTGAAGAGCCGGCGCCACTGCATACATGCATAATGACGGGCTTGCCGGGCGTTTGCAGGAACCAGTGGCGTCACAAGGGGGTGCGGGGGGGGGGGGGGCGGACCGCCCCAGTTGCAGCGCCTCGGTGGGTATCGCGGCGGGCCGCGAGAAAGGGGGGCGGCGGGCGCCGAGCAGGGGGGGGGGGGTGTAGCCGCGGGCCACCGCCCCGGGTGCTGCTGACCTTAGTGACGCCACTGGCAGGAACGGCGATGGCTGCTGAAGACTCGTCGTCGAACCGGCAGTCTCAATGCTTCATTCTTGCAGCACCTTATTCTTTTTCTCTCGCTGCCATCTGTTGTATATATTGTGAGTGCCGGTGGTAGGTCCCAGGAAGAAAAGAACAAGTTTAAAGATTAAGATAACTGTTTATTACGGAAACCGAAGGTTTGTCCGAGTCAGTGGGACTGGCGGAAGCAACTGGGAAGAACGCGGGCTTGGAGTATCTTGAGGCGAAGAGGCGATGGCAGCGGGCAGGGGCGAAGGCGAGGCTAGTTTATGAGGTGAGGGGTAAGGTTACAGCTGCGGCGAAGAAGTCAGTTGCCGGGGCTTGCGAGCAGAGTCGACTTGGCTGGTGTTTACATTTGGGCGATGGATTGAACTGAGGGCGAGAAGAATGGACGGTCGGTTTGAACGGCGAGAGCTCGTTGGCTCTAGAGAACTCGGGTCGCCGGGAGCAATTTGGAAGGAAAGAACGGAGCGGGGGCGGCAGAGGGGATGGAAGAATAACAGATGGCTACGGTTAACTCATGCTTACAATATATCGCTCCAAGCGTGCCTTGACACACGACGGACGCCGAGTGAACACCGCCGAAGGGTCCCAGTACGCAGAACGATTTCTTTTGATGGCGTTGAGCGTTGACGCGAAGTATATACATGATGATGATGATGATTGCTAAGGCTTGTAGTGTCATCTCTTAGCTACAGCTCACATTAACTATAAAATACCGCAAGTGGGGCCAAAGCAATAAACATGAACGGCTATGAAATCATTGGCAAACTTGACTGCATCACCAGTACGCCCCTTTCACACCGTGTGTATGAAGGGCGTAAAATTCGTCCGTACGCCCTTTTTACACGATTTCAAGCACCATCGCAACGGGTGGGGCGTAAAAAGGGCGTGTAAGGGGTGTAAATCATCATCACACCCTTCTTACGCCCTCAAATATTCAGAAATCGTGTAAAAAGGGCGTAAAGAGGGTGTTTTTCCTGCCCTACACCCTTATTACGCCCTTTTTACACGCATATGGGTGTTACAATGTTTATGTGTGTGGTGGTGTACTAAGCTAAAATGGATACACCCATAGGATTTTAAGGTAGAGGAGGGCCTGCGGTCGTGTGTACAAATCACTGGTTGGGTAACGGAGGTTAGTTCTTTAAAAAAAGGTGCATGTGCGTTGATGGCCCGACTACAACTTTTTTTCTTAGATGTAGCTGGGAGTAAATATGTGAGCACTAACCGAAAAAACGTGATGTGGTATTGGTGCTAAGAGTGCTGCAGCAGCGACAGAGCGATATTGTTAGCGCGAAGATGATTTCCATCGGCGCGTGTTTCGCATTTTATTTTTCAAAGACACAACGATTCGGAATACAATATTTCAGCACTTTTAGTTACGTTCCAAATGAACATATCACACGACAGTGCTAGCTAAGACAATAGCCTTTCAAGTCAACGGAAAAAAAACTGAAAATGGTGATCATTTGCTTGTACACAGCGTTCGTGCGATGCACGGCACTTGGCTAAATTCTGCCAACCACTCGCTCATGATGCTTTCCCCGCTGCCCGTCGTCATGCCAAAGTTTCGTCAACGCGATGAAGTTCAGATTATGGGAGTCCCTGCGCAGAAATCAACATCAACACTTCTGGCCATACACTGCCGGCTGGCGATTATGTCTTCGGCGGCCAAGCTGAAAATCAGCACTGCCGGCCAGCCATTTCCATAATCCCGTTTATGTCTGCGGCCGCTGAAAATCAGTACTTCTACGGAACACCTGCCGACCGGGTGGGGCGAGTCCCCGCGCCAAGCAAAATCAGCACTTCTGGCCAAACACTTGCCGGCCAGGTTTATAACCTCGGCGCAATAAGCTCAAATCAACACTTTTGGCCGAGGAATTGCCGGCCGTGTTTATGTTCACGGTACCAAGCGAAAATCAGCACTGTCAAAACACTGCTTGCCGTGTTTATGTCCCCGGCGGCCAGGCTGAAAATCAACACTTTACCGAGCACTTGCCGCCGTGGGCTGGCGTTTACGGTGGCCAAGCTGAAAATCAGCACTTCTGGCCAAACCCTTGCCAACCGTGTTTATGTCTCCGGCAGCCAAGCTGAAACTGCACTTCTGGCCAAACACTTACCGGCCATGTTAATGTCCCCGGCGGCCAAGCTGAAAATTAACACTTTGGCCGAGCACTTGCCGGCCAGGCGTTTATGTTCACGGCGCACGGTTGGCACCACACTGCTGGCCAAACACTTGCCAAGCGCGTTTATATCTACGGCGGGCTGTTGAAAATCAACATCTCTTCTGGCCGTAGGGCGCTTCGCTGGCAGTGGTTTATGCTGTCTCCGGCATGCTTGCCAAAACAGCTAGTTTCAGTGTCGGACTTCCTGCCGGCCTTGTTTATGCCCTCCGGTGGCCAAGACCAGTGCGCGGCCAAGCTGTCCGTGATGCACTGGCCAACCGTCGGTCTGATCGAAAGTCACTTTGTGGTGCTGCTTGGTTCCCGACGCATTATCACAATAATAACTAGCCGTGCTTGCAACACAACAACGAGAGAGTGTAAAAAAAAAAGAGCCAAAAGCAGAGAGAAGGCAGCTTTCAAAGCTGCGCGTTCGTTATTGAAGTCCCCTCCGCGTGGAAAAATTGGTAACGCCATTAGACCAAACACTAGCGTCACCCTTCGCAGCACACGATTTCGGCGTCGCCCTGAGGGGCTAGTCCAAAGAGGTGGAGAGAAAGAGAGAGAGAGAGAAGGAGGGAAGGATGGTCGTTAAGGAGAGAGAGATAGAGAGAAAGTAAGCTAACCACGTGGTTCGGCACCGGGAAAGCCCAAGGGGCGAGAGGGGAGCGCCGCTAACGAACATTTTCGTAATTAACCTGTTCAACCACGTGGAAATTATAAAATGCGCGAATATTGCCGCCGCCGCCGGTCCGGGCCTGCCCGCCCTACCGGACAAGCCATTTCAGAGGTGAGCGACGCTAAGCGGGGGCCTCCCCAACCGTTGGTGTTAGCGTCTGAAGCATTCGAGCTTCGTCCATATTTTTGTTTTGTTTTTTTGAAGCCACGCTCAGAGAAGGGAGAGCGTAACGGAGGGGCGGTCATTACATGCACGACGGTCCCCTCGTTGGAACAAGTTGGCACTTAGCTCTGTGCGGTAACTCGTTTGTCTTGAAGTTGGCCGAGTTTGGGGAAAACATCGATTAGTAGACGGATGAGAAGACTAGACCGCGGGGCACGGTTCTCCGCAACAGTGTACCGAGAGTATACCTGGTTGGTAATGCTACATCCAGCTTCACATACTCATCGTAAATGCACTGGCAGGTTTAAAAGCCGGCATTACTTCATTTTCTTTTGTGAATTGCGTGCACTGCATGTACGCTTGTACACGAGGACGCAATTCACGAATTTGCACTGTCGCACTCCGCATCACGCAGTAGTGATACACATGTGGTCGCGTACCACTACCGCGTGATGCACTTTATGGAGACCCCAGGCTCGCACTGATACCGCATGGGCAAAATGTCTCGTACACGAGCAAAAATATTAGATTCTCACTGGAGCTGACTATATCTGCCCGCTACCAAAACAAACACACAACACGCATCGACGTTGATTTACCCCACCTGGAATACGGAGATCTCGTACACTACACTCAGTTTCACTTTAAAGTTTGACCGCCGCCGACCATTCGATCCGATGAAGCGAACCAAGCGGTTCCAAATGTGCCTCGTCACGCTTCTCGTGGACTTTGTGAGTTTGTATCATCGGTTATACCAATCACGTGCAAAAAAACAACAACAAAAACAAACCCAAGATCGCGGCCCATTGACGGTGCGGGATTGGTATAGTCGCTGATATGGTAAAGGCACAAAGGCGATGAGCTTCAAGACGATGCCCTTTTTGGCGCTGCTGGCTATGCCGAGCCAACACGACCTTGAATCATCAAAGCTCGCGAACAGCGTCCTTTGGCTCCAGGGATTGTCATCACGCTAGAGTGACACAAACTCGGCACTTGGGCTCGAGTCCGACGCTGAACGTCCTTCACCGCGTTGTTTGGACATGGTGTCTAGCCGTATATGCTGTTGCGGCGCTCATGTCCAATCTCTGTCTGACGCTCCAGCACACTGTGGTGACGTCAATATTTTTTGTGCGCGGGATCCGACTGTTCTAATCGGTGTTGTTGCCCGACCACTTCGATCGCTAACATTCCCCGTTTTCATCCAAAGTTTCCCTAATGACCCAAGTTCCCGCTGAAGTGGTAAAGTTTGGCATGCGTCGTTCACCTCTACAACTGAGTCGCACGAGTACCGGTCTATTGCTTAGACTGGTTGTCCCGTGTAAGTCTGAACCGGAGTACGCTAATTACGTCATCGAGCACACCTAGGAACCGTGACGTGGCATTATTATGTTGTAACGATTAAAAAAAGTTGAATATAGAACTGATAATAAACGATTAATGATGTGAACCTGCGGCTGTAACTCAAACAGAAAGGTACCACGCGTCCTACGCTGGCGATGGAGGGACGACTTACCCGAACCGGCGCGTTACCGCTGTATTTGTACTCACGATACATTCGGGGAGGTTCCGAATCAGAACATACGACGACGGCCGAGAATGGACTGCAACTTTCCAGAATATGTTTAAGTTTTGTTATTCCGCGTGGCAACCACGAGCGCCCCAACCCTGCCAAGCCCGCGGCAATATCGCATATTTGCTGGTACGTCTCTAGTTCTAAACTCATCTCATAAAACATAAAATACCGGTAAAAGCTTTCTGACGTAGAAAAGTGTACCTCTATACATGTTTTTTTACTACAATAGCAGTTATTGGCCGTGTTCCAAAATTTACTCGATCTTACTCCAGGGTAAGAGTTTTGTACCTTGGCGTTCCAAAACCTACCCGCGTCCATCGTTCTTCAATCTGTGTTGTCACGTGACACGACCTGCCGGAGTAACTCGGGTTCATTTGGGTAAGATTTGGGACACGGCCAGTGGGACGCTCAGCGGTTTTCGCGCCGTCGACCGCGCTCCATATTGACGCGGGCCTTCTTCGGCACTCCGCCAAAAGATTCCACATTGACGTCACGACAGGCATCACGTCACCTGTTACAACGTTGCCTGTTATCCGGCGGTAGCTGACACCATGAAGTGATATTATCATGTCAAGTCACGTTGCACAGTGACGCCACGCGACTTAATCACGTCAGGTGACACCGTGAGTGACGTCATGTCGTGACCTCACGTGACAATACGTCGTCACTTCACACCATGAAGGGTACGTAGAAATAGAAACATGATACTGCCGATAATGGAAATAATAAAAACAAACCGTTTCCGCTAATTGTGCCTGAAAGGTTCTAAGGCGATAAAATAAATAAAGGTATAGGCGGGTGTCAAGCCGGCGAAACCACGGGCGTGAAATTAGGCGGAGCTAGACGTTTGAAACTTGACAGCGCGATTTCGGAAGTGTTCTTCAGTTACCACAATGCGGTCTAATTTTGTGTTCAATAATATTGCATAAGAACTTCAAGCAGCCACACCAACGACAGGGAATGGTTCATGCATAGACATGCAGTTTCGTCGTTCCCTGGATTTCAAACTTGGGCGCGCGATTTTCGAAGTGTTCGTGGATTACCACTAGGCAAACCACGTTTGTGTCCAATCAAAGTTTTAGAGCGGAGGAGCTCTTAGGCGCCCGTTTCCGGGTTGAGCCACGTCGCTGTCGACGTCAGCGTAACCGCGCGTTGCATTATGGGAAGTTTCCCAAAATAACGTCACGTTTTTTTTGTTTTTTTTTTGGCGTCCGCAGCTTTGCTTTAATAGCATGGGTGATAACTTTAGCGCACCACCGCGCTTCTCACGCGTACCAAGTATTTCTAAAACTGACTGATTATAGTAGTTTTCAATCGCACTCAGCAAGTTTTTAAATGGAATCGTATGTTTATCTTTACGAATAAAAAGGTTAACTAACTCATTTTACCTAATTAATTGACTTATCGTGACCATTAGCCCCCTATATTATATCGGCCTGGCTTTGTAACTAAACTGCACAGATCGCGTTAGTGTAACTTTGACGGATTTCTTTTAACGGTCTGTAAATTGATAGAAAAAAAAATTCTGCTAATGCCATGAACCACTAGACCTTCTAGCCGGGTGCCACGTTTGCCATTTATCTTCCCGACCACACGCCCGTACTCCCCAACTCGCAACAACAGGAAGTATTGGGGACAACGGGGGCGCAATAGAAAAATCATTTGCGCGTGAAGATAGCGCCGCGAAACACTCTCCACGCCCAAAAGAAAGCCAGGGAACATCTGCGAAGAGGACGCAGCAACAAGAGAAGAGAAACAGGAAGACGGAGAAAGTGGGCCTAAAGAGGAGTGAAACGATGTTCGCGAAGATCCTCAAGTCAATCAGGGAACAGGCTCATTACTCGCGCTAGAGATTGGTATCCTTCGGTCTCGGAGAAAAGCACGGTCTTTAGGTCTCCCTGCAGATACCAGAACGCGGAAGGACGAAACAAAGCCCGGTCTTTCTCGAAGGCCGCGAGAAATAGATAAAGGAGGAGGAGCAGCCGAAGGGAAGGAGCTAGACGCTGCCGCTTCCAAACAGGGCAGCCATCTGAGATAACACGAGCGCATGGCTACGCCGAACTACAACATCGTGAACGATATGTATCTAGTAGAACAAAAGAGAAAGTAAGAAGATAAAAGAGAGGGAGAGAGAGAGTGCAGAAGGAAGAGATTGAGGGAGAAACGTGAAAGGGCTTCGCATGGCAGAATCGTGCGGGTGTAGCGACACTAGCAGCAACAGAAAAAGAAGGGGGGGGGGATCTACGAGCTTCCATATAGAGCTAGGGAAAGAAAAAGAAAACGAAAAGAATGGGTTGGAAGGGACGGCAGGGGGATATAAGGCCGAGAGCTCAGAATGTTCTCAGCTCATTTCTTGGGGATCAGCGGACCAACTGGGCATGCTCGATGCGGAACAGATGCCACGGGGCCGGACCGTTTTCTCTTCGTTCGGCTTCTTCCGCGCGCTTTCATGGTTGTCTTTCCCTACTGCCTAAACGTGGGCCCACTCCCTTATTGGGAAAACACGAGGCTTGACATGGAGGGAGGAACCAGGAATGCTGCTTGTTCAAGACAGGGAGAGGGAGAGAGGTTTGGGGAGGGAGGGGAAGCAGACGAGTGAGGGGAAGGGAAATGGGGACGAGTAGGGTTTGGCACGCACGCATACAATCATCCCCTTCATCCCTTGGCGATCTGCAGATCGAGTACGAGGAAACAAAGGAGCTGGCTGGGAAGGTGATCCCCCACGCGTTGTCGCGCTTTATTTTGCGTATGGGCGAGTGAGCATCTCTTCCACCTTTCGAGTT
>JAZHYW010017190.1:0-10466 GCA_037355805.1 Ixodes ricinus
AGACATGGAACCTAGTAAACGAATCAACTGGTAGAAAAGTCTAAAAATAGCGTGGATGATACAATTCAGAAAAATGTATCCTGGATTACGTTTTTATTCAGCTTTATGAGAACTATTAAATGAGTGTTTTTTTTTTACTATGTAAGAACTAAAGAAACAACATTTCACTGATTGGTCCCAATCTTGTCACTCCACAGGTCCAGATGCTCTTCTAGTTCGGCGCACTTACCTCAGATGACGGAGAGCGAACTTTTGAAAATTATGAATGCTATACCTATAGCTAAAACACCTGGATTTTATAATATTAAAATACGAGATATTCGGTATAAGTTTGATAAATTAAAACACGTTTTAATTAAAATTATTAATGACGCCTTTCATACCGGAAGAATTCCTAAAGGTTGAAAATATCTATTATACGTCCACTCTATAAAAGAGTAAAAAACAGGAATTAGAGAGCTACATATCAATTTCCATTCTACCTGTATTAGCTCATTAAATCGATATGTGGCTACAAAATACAATGCCCAGATTTTGTGATATATTGAATCTAGTTTCTAGCACGCAATATGGTTTTCAACAGCAAATAAGTACTATTACACTTTTAAAAGATTTTTCTTACTGTGTTGACGAAGCACTAGGCAATAATAAGGTAGCCCTAGCACTTTTTATAGCTATATCGAAGGCCGTTGATACCATTGATCATGCTCTGTTACTTGGAAAGCTTTAAAGATTAGGTTTCAGGGGACAGATTTATTACTTTTTCAGAACAACTTTACCGACAAACTACACATGCTTAAAATTATGAATAATATAAGCTGTACAGCTAAAGTCGAATGTGGTGTACCATAGGTAGCACTCTGGGACCAATTTTTATTTAATGTTTACATAAATGATTTCGGTATTCTACCACTGCAAGCTGAGCTATTTCAGTATGCTGACGATACGGCGCTAGTTTTACCCTCTGAAAAAATGATGATGCTCTTTTAGTGTTCCAAAAAATAATATAGATGCACTAATAGGTTGGTTTAACTCAAACACCATATCAGTAAATTTTGCAAAAACTAAGCTACTGTGTGTCCAGAAACCCTCATAAACATGTTGATATGTCACCTAGAATGTTACTTCATTCGACACCGTCCAGCAATTGTAGTTGTAAATCTTTGCCATACGGTAATTGAGTCAAATATCTAGGATGATACGTGGATGAACATTTATCATGGAATCAACATGTGGAATTTGTGACAAAAAACTTCGTGCCGTTTCAGCATATTTGTACAGGATAGGAAGCTTGCGCAGCGTTAAAGATAAAACTAACGGTATATAGGTCGTTATATGAATCTGTTCTACGATCTGGAATCCCTTTATATTTGCAATGTTCTCCATACAAGACGAATGCTATAGACAACATTTTAAAACCTATGGTAAAAAAAAAACATAACATACGGAACTCCTTACAGAACATTAGAGATGAAAGATAAAGCAAAGAAGCTCAAAATTTTATTTTTCAGAAATTTTCGTAGATATGTTACGTTTATTTATTATTATGATGATTCTACGTTCAATGTTCCTATGGACAAGCCAAGGGACCTAAGGCGTAAAGAATGGTTTCAATTCCCAGAAGTTACACACTGTATGGTAAAAGATGTAAAACTCACTATATCCCCACATTATTTATTGAGCCTTTAATAAAATAAAAAAATCGGTGCCTCTCATGATCTCTATAAACACTGCTTTACTTTGATCCCTGCATACGTGCCTCATATTTAATTCTTATTAGTAGTGTAAATTTTTTGTGACGAATTTGAGTTTTGTTTTGTATTAATGTTGGTATCGATGGTCACATTAAACTCGTTGGATTTTTTTTTTATCTTGCTGCAATGGTATGTATTTTTCCTAGGTTGACAGGTCCTCCGGCACAACCAGGGTACTGCTTTTGTAGGCCAGCATTATTTATATGTATTTGTAAGGTGAATAAAAAAATAATATAACTACTACTAATAATATTATTATTATTATGACTATTATTAATATTATTATTATAAAATAAAAATACGTCACAAAAAACAGCGATGCACGCGAATACCAATGTAAAAGTGCCAACATGTCGAAAAAATAATCACGTGTACAAAATGTATGATCAAAATATACTGTTCTCTCATTTACCGGCGCTATGTAGATTAAACGAAATGTCTTTCCTTCCCAACAAGCGGGGGCTTCATTCAGGAAGACCAGAGGTAAGCAGAAAGTCCATGCAGGTCGTAGCTGATATGCAGGTTACCGATTCTGAAGTAGTCAGCAAGTCGGATGTTGAATGACATGGTCATTCCACATCCGTTGAAACAAGCACATAGCAGAGGGACGGCCACGACATTTCAATTCGAAGATGTTTGTGGTAAGGCTACTTCAACGCATCAACTTTCTGTCGGCTATCAGGGGCAGGAGCATCCGGCCCAGCTATGGCCGCTGAAGCTCCGTTGTTTTTCGCAGATAATCCACGACGGTGGTGAAGAATGCAATGTGCAGTTTCGCCTGCTCAATGCGCACCTCGTGCGTTTGTTTGTCCCCGACATCAACCAAAGGCGGCGCGCACTTGTCTGGCTTGACATCGCGCGCTCCTTGAAAGTTCTATATGTTGCCTTTTGATTGGCTTGCTCCTCCTTTGATTCCGAACCGCCAAAGACGCCTTTTGGAAAACTTGCTGGCTGTAAAGGCCTTCATTGTAGCACGTGGCAACCTACGTGATAATAATTGCGTAGAAAATGCATGGGCATGCGGGAAAATAAACGTCACGTGACATGATGCCACGTGACCTACTCAAATTTATCTTCCCCGCTAGATTTATCGGGAAAACGTTACATTTCACGGAGCAAGACATTTGCAGGGCAATTTGCCCTGCAATTTCTTTATAATTACTGCTGTGATTAAACCGGCCAAATGGCCGCTAGATGTAGAACAATCTCATGAAATAATCAACCCCACCGTACGGTGACTTTGACTTCATTCACTGGAAGCATAAATCCTGTTCTCTTTAAAGCGAAAACAGGTAGATCGCGCTATTTTTAACCGGATGTATGACCTCGAGTCCTAGTTATCTTCCGCACTATAAAAAATAAGCTTAATACCGAGCTCAATAATTTCACCTACGAATTCAGAGGCAGTGATTTAGCCACATACATAGTTTAATCCACCTTGCTTGATAAAAGTAGATAATGCAGCTAATATTTTCAGTCGACTAATATTTAAAGTTGAATTGAATGTGTCATGTTGTCAAATAACAAATGTCGAAATTTAAACACGCCTTAGCTAATTCGCTTTAACCCACGAAGATATAGCTATGGATGACCATTTACGTCACCAGCCTAAAAATTCCGAGGTAAGTAATGTTTTTATAAAACGTTATTGTCTCAATAATTCCGGATTTAATAAGTTTATATTGTAGCGCATTCGATTTGAGAACGGAAGAGATAGTGGGACCGACCTCGAGCTTAGGTGAAAACGTTCTGTTTATTCTCTCTTGCCATCGGGCTCGTCAAACAAGTAACGTCGTTGTCTTTTATCGGCGGCGCGGCAGGCAGATGGATCGCCAAAAAGCTGCCCCCCCCCCTTCAGCCGTCGCCTGCATGTATGCAGGGTGCAGGGGACGCAGAGTTTTAGGGGTTGCAGCTGCAGCCAGTGGATTGCAAATAGGGGTTACAGCTGAACCAACCCCTTTTTCCGTCAGAGCGAGAAACAGATAGTTTGCGCCAGTTGCTAACCGGATGTACGACATTTCCAAGTTTTTCCATAATCGCGCTCGATACTTTCACCAACAACTTCATATTGCGTGCTTTAGCCTTATACCTCTATAGTTTATTCCACGCTGCTTGAGAGCACCGGGTAATGCGGCTAATCGTTTTCGGCGACTAATATTTAAGTTGAAGGTATTTTTGTTGTCAATAACAAACATCGAAATCTAAACACGCGTCGCTTAATATATATATATATTTTTTTTAACCCGCGAATATATAGCTATGCATGACCAGTTACGTTCCCAGCCTAAAAGTTCCGAGGTAAGTAATTATTTTATAAAACATTATTATCTGAATCATTTCATATGTAATATATTTAATACTCTAGCGCGTTTGATGTTGAGGACGGAAGAGATGTCGGGACCGATTCCGTGCTTAGGGGGAAATGTTATGTTTATTCTCTCATGCCGTTGGGCTCGTATCAAAGTTCCACGTCGCCGTCTTTTATCGGCGGCGTGGACGGCGCATCGGACCGCAACAATATATTCTAAGCACTAAAATTACAGTAAGATCCGTTGGTGGATTCTTAGGTAATACATTAGCATGACACTTAGACGCGCCACACATATTCCCCTTTTACAAAAGGAGACATACGCCGTACCCGGGGTAAGAGGGTACGGCATAGGTGTCCCAACCAATACAAAACAAGACTGCGCCCTACATAGTCAGTATCCTCCAAAAGGTTTAAAACACACTATAGGGCCAATAGTCGCGAGAAAACAGTCAGACACTGGAATACTCCGGCCACCATCAGAACGTGGTATAGGAACGCCCGTCTGGCTACAAGTTATGTCCTTTCGTTCTCCCAAAAGATCAAAAACAAGGGACGTCAATCTACGCACCACAGCTGGGGGCGGGAGAGCCACCCTAGCCGCGTACCACAACCTGGGGCATATAACCTATTTGATCAGAAATGACTTGTCACTGAACGAAACCTCAAAACCAGAAGCGACTTTTACGCAGCTCTTGGCTTGATCGATATCTCCTCCCAAGCAAGGGACGCAACCCCGCCTTGATGAAGAGATACCCCCGAAACCCGTACAGTTGAAACAAAGGGTATGGCATTCAAAGAGACAAATAGAAAAGAACCAAAGCGCAGTTCCTTACTCTTGGAGTGGTTAAGTTGAGCCCCTGATAGTACGGAATAGCTTGTAAAATTGTTCTCAACCGCCAAAAAACTATTAGCTAAAACAAACTCTCATTGTTGGCGTAGGCGGAGACAGATACTGTGCCAAGTCCTGGGAGCGGAAATCCCCAAACTCTCTTTCATTGTCGGTAATTTTTCCCAGCAATGGATCCAGACTTAGGACAAAGAGGAGCGGCGACAGGGAGCAACCCTGTCGTATACCTGGCGTAACAGAGAAAGTGCCAGAAAGACCCTTCACTAGAAGCTCGCCGTTGGAAGGAACTAAAATAACTACAAGCTCGCTAGACATGCCGCGATACAAACTTTCAAGCAACCCTATGAAATGGTCAGAGAAACTAAAGGCGGCTAAAATGTTGTAGAGACGAGGATGCTCAATACGATCAAAAGCGTTTGATTGGTCGAGAGATATATAAAGGCTCCCTTGACAAATCATACGGAAACACGTCCGGCGTCAATGACAGAGGAGAAAAAAGTATGCGTCCTGGAACGCTACACATTCGAAACGGACCAATAATTACTGGCAGAATATTGCGCAGCCTTTTACTTAAAGTACTATGAAATGACCTTTTGACTTTTGCCAAATAAAGTTTACATTAAACATTCAATGTTCACTAAATTCCGAACAAGCATCCGTTTTAATTTCGGTTTATTAAGTTCTACACAAAAAATAACGAAATGTCGACTTTTTCTTCGCCCCAACTCACTCCAAAACCAGCTGCAGCGTAATTTTGACGGTCGTGACGTCCGCCGGCATCGGAACGGGAAGTTCTCTCGGCAGTAGGAGAATGAAAGCGTTAGCGGCGGCGAGTTGGCGGTGTGCCGGTAGGTTTTACTGCGCTTATGGCGCTGATGCCACCGTTAAATTTTCTGAATCGGCGCCTCTCATCGCTGCGATAGCCATGGACACATCGCAGCTGAATGAAATTCAATTAGATATGTTGCGCTACAGCGACAGCACGAAACTAGTCCCATACGCCGGTATGCCTTGTGGGAAGTGCGGCGAGTCTTCCGACGAAGACTCCAGTTCTTCATCGGAATCGGCGGAGGTCTTTTGGAACCTGCCCGCAATCGAGGAGAACACTGTGAATGTGGCTGTGATCAATCTCGGTGTCAAAATGCTCCGAGCATACACGAATGACCTTAGACCCGGGGTCCCTCAAACCGATGAGCCTGCACCAAGTGCTTAAACGTGGTTCCTCGAGTGACACGCGGTGAAACTGCAACTGTTTTTTTAACCACCGAACTGCAGAAACTCTGATTCGGGAACTTCGGTGCACTGCAGCCTTTCGGCATAGCGACTGAGCGATCGATCACAAACAATATAAACACTACTCGAGCAGCCAGAAAACGAAAGTCTGCACTGCGAAGAAAGCGCGAACAGACGCAAAACCGTTCAGCAGACGACGCTCGTGGGTTGACTGCGCAGGCGCAGTCGGGTCTTTCTCTTGCTTCGTTTACCACACAATAGATGGCGCTTGGCTCTGAGCATTATCAAATTTGGCAATTTTCGTTACATCTCTAATTATGCTACAAAATGTAGATCTGAATATTATTTAACAAAACTTTTAGGAAACATTCGTCGCTATTGATTGTCTGTGATCGCGGTGCTGGTGAGGTAGGCTCTTACCCGATAGGCAACGTGGATTTGGCTGACCTGCTGCGGTTCCTCGGATGCATCGCAGTGAAAAGGCAGATAGCTTTCGAAGGAAAAAAGGTGTAAAAGAGTCCGGTTTTCTTTTAAATGCTCTATAGCTAAGAACTTTTTCGGCTCTCTATTTTTGGGTTTTTGGGTTTCTTTTCACACCTTTTACGTTCTGAAAGGACACGGGCACAAAACCAGTACCCAGAAATGTGTTGATAATATTAACAAGCGCGTTCTCCTGAACGCCCAAGAACTTGGAGTAAAAGGCCGTGGGCGAGCCGTCAGGGCCCGGGGCGGAGCCGGTCATCATGGAGCGCAACAAGTCCGAGACTTGAAGTCAGGTCACGGGACGCAAAACCTCCTCGTTCATTTTAGCCGGTACACCAGGGAGGGAGGTTTAAACAAAATTGCCGCACGGTGGTAGGCAGAGAGCACTTATCACTGTTTTGCTCGGAGGGGAACAAATGAGAATCTTAGTTCCTAAAGACATCCTTGACATCATTTTGCCTATGAGACTCGTAACCGTCAGGCAAGGTAACCTCCGGCACACACGTCGGAGCCCCATCTCTTTCCCCGTACACGCGGAGGTAGCGCAGTACCCCCGGATTGGACATGGGCCTACCCCTCAGAGACTGGAGACTGCCGGTACGCGAGTTGTACAGGAGCAGACGGCTGTAACGTGCCCGGAGTACACCCATGTAGTCTTGCATGAGCGTGGTTTTCGAACCACTAGGCTGCACATTGTGCATGCGCATTATGACGTAATTAAGAAGAGCAGTCTGCGCCACCCTGCGCTGCCTGCCAGCAGACAATAGCAGGGACTCCCGAGTGGTCAAGTTTAAGAACAATATAGTGGTTAAGACTGCTGTGTAGTTTGTTTAGTTAAGTGCTGTTTTGCAATGTGAAGTGTAACCCTAAAAAATGCCCTTAGAGCTGTTTCGGAAACACAATAAAACTCTGATTGATTGACAGATTGAAGGCGTCCCACTGGGCGGCGTCAAGGGGATGCCGAGACAGCGTCTCCACAATACAGCCGTGCAACTCTGCCGTAGTCATGGCTCCTCTAAAAGGCTCACGTCCATGCGCCACAGGGCGCTAAGTTAGGACTAAAACTCCAGAAATGCCAGTGTCAGTAAGCGCTTGGTGGTCCGAAATGGACCGCGTGTCCGCGGGGAGCGGCAGGATCTTACAACGGGTGACCGCGAAGGTAAATCTTGCGGGGAAGTAGGCTCGGTCCAAGTGGCTGTAAGAGCCTCTCCCGGACCAGGTATACTCGAATACGTTGGGATGCCTGACCCGCCAAGCGACCCTCAGCTGAAAATCATGTATAATACGTACTAGCTTCTTCGCGTTCCACGCAGATCGGCCCCATCCCGGCCGCTTTATTTCGGTGGAAGCATATACTACGCAGTTGAAAACACCCAAAACAAAAAAGTGTACTGGTAAAGCAAGAAAGTGTCTAGCGACCAAAAACTTCTTCGAAAACGAGGGCTGCAATGGCGCATAAACGTTAATAGGCCGAACTCGTCGGCTCCCTAGACGAAAATCAAAAGCTTAACGGGACCAACATGGTCGAATACACAAAAAATGCCATTCAATAGGCACTAAAAAAAACAATAACCCCACGTTTCTGAAAAGCGTCTAGCTGTTCGGGAAAAAACAACAACAGGGAACTGAAAACTACACCTTAAAGCCTTCAACGTCTCGTGCGCAAGAAACAAGTGTTTCTTGAATAAAAAGTATATCGCAGCCCATACTGCTGGCAAAATGAAAAACTTCGCGCTGCTTGTCTAGGTTGGTAAAGCCATGAAGATTTAAGGAAAGTACATGAAGTAAAAAAGAGGAAACAACCAAGTGGCGCAGAGATAATAAAAACGAGCGATGAGCGCAAAACTTATTTTAAGAGTTCGGGGGAAGTGTCCTAGGATCCGACGATCCTCCCTTTTACATGTTCCTCGCACGAGCCGTCTCACGTGCAGAGGTGTCGGAGCCCGACGTGCTGGCGTTCCGCCCCTTCCCCGGCGGTCAAAGGCAGTGGCTCCGTCACTGTCGGCCCCGACGTCCACGACTGGGAGCTGTCCATTGGTATCACGGAGGCCTCGAGGGGAATCCGACGAGGTTGACGCACTGGCTGTCGACTCTCGGCTCGCCGTCGACTCCCTTTGCGCAGGCTCGTCGATGACTAACAACCCGCTGTCCGAGGCGTCGTCGTCGTTTTGGAATCGAGGTCGATCTGGGGCGCTTTGATTCCTTGGTGTGCGCTGCCTCGGTCTGCTCAAGGGGTCTGGCTAGGGGGCGTCGTTCGCTGCTCCGGAGGGGGCCGGTACGCCCGCCGCTGTCATACGGACCACGGGTTCGGGTGGACAGACGGCTTGAGCTACCGCCAAGTAGCTTCTGCGTAGCACGAATTCTGTCGTGGCGTGGTTGTGGCCGCAGCGCTTGCACGGAGCGGTGCAGCCCTCGGGGGTGTGGCCGAAAATTCCGCAGCTGTTGCATCGCGGCGTGTCGCACGCCGCTCCAAAGCGGCCCTCTTGACCGTAGCGGGCACAGACTCGCCGCACGCCCCGGTATTCGCACTTCACGCGGTGCCCAGCAACGTTGATAAAGTGAGGCACCGCTTTCGTCATTTCCATGCGGACAATTCTCGCGCCGGTGAACAATCTGTATGGTCTTTGTACCTCAAGTGGGAGACCCCAAGGATCTTGCCGTACGCCCCGAGGACTGCTTGAAAGGCATCATCTGGGACGTGTTGCGGGAGTCGGAAAACCGACACATAAATGGTACGTGGTCCCACCTGTTCTAGTGGGGCCACGACGTTACCCAGCAGCAGGTTTCCTTCACCACGAAGTTCTCGGCCGCCTCAGTGGAGCGAACTGCGACGAGGAACTTGCTGCCTGCGTGGGGCTGAGGATACACCAAACCGCCCTCTCTACAAGGGCGTACAGCGCGCTGATGATCTAGTCGACTGCAACCTGGGACGGCGACAAGAACATGAAGGACTGGGCCTACGATGGTGGAGGAGCCATTTGAACGGACGGCAGGCGTGGGCTGGGAGCCCCGGTGACACGCGCGACGATGATGAACGCGGGCCACACGGATGCGATTCACGGTGGCACACTATCTCGGGAACAGCAATTTCCAACCTCCGTCTCCCATGCGGACGCGACGCGAATTAACACCGAGCTAAGAACGCGGTACAATATTAATTGTGCCGCAAACCCTTGTTGATATAACTGTAGACAAGGGCATTCTGGCAAACAAGTTCCTTTATTGATGAGCGCAACATTTTATATAGAGCAGACATGACGCCACGGTCAAGCGGCATTTTCATGAAAAGACCGATTCGCATATCAGCACGCTACAACATTCCTTTCCCCTTACACCGAACAGTTAATTTCCTAAGGTCTTTAGGTTGAAAATGGTCCGGTGGGTTGGATGCACAAAACCTTCGCCGAAGCGGTTGCTTTTCCGCTTTAGCAGACGACTCCGACGCTTTTGCCGTCGATGGCGCTGTCGGATTATGTTCTAGAGCGGGGGCTGCAGGTGGGTCCGGCGCTGTGGCGTAAGGCTTCGTATCAGCCGTCGGCATCGGGGCGGTTGCCCTGGTTGCTAGTGCTCGCACTTGTGCGGGGCAGGTAACGGGTAACGGGCTCGGTTGACCTTCCACCCTTGCGCGTTGCGGACCTGCGACAGGTTCCGCGTATCGAGGCCGCATATGGTCGGCGTGCTTGAAGAGAAGCTGGTTGAGCACTTTGACAACGTACGTCACAGCACTCATCACTTGTGACAAGATTCCTTCCTCACAGGAGACACGCTCGCCGCGCACTGTTTTCGCAAGAACGCGGTCACCCACATCGAACACACGTTCAACTCCACGCGAAACATC
>JAZHYW010017192.1:0-80746 GCA_037355805.1 Ixodes ricinus
AATGCAATGCTAAGCACTTAGAGCGCCTTTCTGAACGGCATGTAAGCAATATAGCGATCAACGAGACGAGCGACGGCGACAAGCTACGAGTGCCGGCGACGAGCGACAAAGATTTCTCACTGTTGCTGCTTGCGGCGCTCGGTGTTTGGGTTTCTAGAAAACGTCGCTCATCGCCTTGATCGCTAACACCAATTGCTTTCATAAGGAGTGTCTCGTCGCGCGGCTCACTGAGCGACAGCGAGTCCTTGTTGCTGTAGCTCGTCTCATCGCTCGCCAAATCGCTTACATGAAGTACACCGCCCAAACTTTTCTGCACCGGTACAGGAGGTGCATGTGAATTGAACTAAGCTTCTGTACACCGCGAGCGTTCTCTTGACCAAATCATACTAGCGATTGTTTTCACCCTGTCGATTACATTTATGCAAAATGGGGGCTGCTGGTTCATCATATAAACCAACCATTTCTGTGTTTAATTAAAACACATCAGTGACCTAAAACGTCCTGCTATCCTAGAGTTTATGCTATAGGAATGTATCGCTTCAGATAAATTTGTTAATTTCTATTTTTAGCCCCTTGCCTCGCCAGATACAACATCTGGCCTAAAGCAGTGTTTCGGGTCTCCTTCCAAGACCTGAGGTGGGTCGTCATTCAATCCAGGAGTCGGCGGCGTCTCATGGGCGTGTTGCTGGTGCTTCTTACTGGATGGTGCTACCGGGGGACAAGTCATCATGCTTGAGAAAGGCAAGTATGGCCGCCGTAAATACACATATTGTTTTTACCTTTTCTCGAATCCACTTTTTCAAGTTTGCATGTGCGCATCTCTCAATCTGTAAGGCGCAGCACACGCACGCGCCTCTCCGAGGCGCGTACGTGTGCTGCGCCTTGAGCCATTTCTTTAATTTTGATAAGAAGAATGGATATGTGGGTGCGTTGTACCCTACAAATGCTTCTATAGTCAGCGTGTTATTATTCCGGAGTGCTCCAACATGTCAGCACTAGTTTCTCTGGACCATGCAAATGAGATGCAACACTAAACCACATGCTCTTGCAACAGTGCTGGGCTGAAGTACTGTGGAAGCTCTGTCGAAACAAATCTGCCACCTTATATGTGGTACAAAAAAACCTCGCGTGCCTAACCTGGAGAAGGGCATTTTTGTTTTTTTGCATAGGCCAATTTTTTTTTAAACCAATCCTTCAGCTTTTTTGAAATGTTAACATCATGTGACACACAAAAGTACTGTGAACCCCTTAATGTTCGCGAGCCCTTAATTTTCGCAGCCTTTAATTTTGCGTAATCTAGTGGCCGTGATTATGTCCCCTGTGACCGCTTCGAGAAGAAATAGGGGCCACGAAGATAAGGGGTTTAACTGTACATCGGAGAAAAGAGGAGGTCATTTTTGTTTGTATGCAAGAGTAAGACCAACAACAACAATCATGGTGTCATCACTTTGTGAGCCTATCTATGTCTATTGAATGATATGAATTTTATTTTAGTTCGTTAAACATTGCTGCCTGTACGTTGTGGGATGTCGTCTTCAACACAAACAGTGGTTTTCCTCTGAAGCAGGCAGCATGGATGCGTGCCGCAGCACAACAGAGTTCATTTGCAGGTTGTACCGGAGTTTGAAGAAGGATTCACACATTCTGGGGGAATCACGATTCAGTGGTCTACCTCAAGCGTGGACAATATTTGCTCATTCTAAAAAAATTTGGCGAGGAATCGGGGATTTTCGTCAAATGTACTACATCCATGGTTGAAAGGGCCAGACAAGCCTTGTGAGCGCTTTGTTTTCTAGCCTCTCAGTCCTGAACCCACTTACGCACCACATGTGTAGATGTTCCGATAGACGAGAGCACTTATTTGGAATATGGGGGATGGCAATACGCATTCATTGTTGTTGTCGTTATCAGAATTCTGTATTATGGTCAATTGTGGACTGCTTATTTGCAATACTTTTTCTCACTTAAAAATATGTCATACTAAAAATATGTAGTATAGCCAATGACAAAAAGAGAATGGCTAGGCGTCCTCCAGTACGCGCTTCTACTTTTCAGCTCACTTTGAACGGATAATTATAATAATAATATTTATTTTGGTTCAGGAGAACCGCGGCGCCGCAGAAAGGCAAGGAGCCCATACCATGAAAGCCTGCGGCGCCGCATCTGATGACGATGGGATGAGATAGTGTGCAGATGACAGAGAGGTGCTGACGATGTTAAAATGGAGCTTGTGGGTGAGGGTAGCGGGATGATGTTATGGGTGATGTGGGTCCACAGTTGTTTAGTGAGTTGCTCGCTGGGACGGTTATCTTTGAGCTGGTATCAAGTCTGGCTGTACCCGGAGAAGTGTCCGGACAAGCCCTCCAGGGTGGTGTTCGGTTGCTTCACCGTGCGTGCTTCACCGTGCTCACTCGAGGCTCATAACACGCTGAAACGTCATTCAAGATAGCAGGCGGGCTGGTGGCGGAACAACGGAGACTTCTTTTTGCCTTTCTCATTCTGTCAGTGAGCGTGTACTTCTATACTCTAACTCGGCTTAACCTGGACAGAGCTGAGAAGATTAGGCTCGGCGAGTGCCCTTACTGCATATGCATTTGTACAGTTGAGGCACTTTCTAAATCAAGTGTCTTGTGTATATTGCCTTCAAAAACACATCATTTGGGGGGTGCAAAACGAATTCTAAGGAATATTTGTGTTTGTATTGTCCTATCACTCATCGACTCCTTCGACTAAATGAGGATTCGACCCAGCCTGTTGAAAAATATAATGCCTGCCAGATAATTGTTTTGCATTTAGTTAATATATCAGTATTCATTTAGGTATCCCAAGTCGTTAGTCGTTGAGATGCAGTCTCGTTGTGAGTCAGTCATTTTTAACATTTGTAAAACTGCTTGTCAAATAACGGCACTGTCGAGGTCATATACTCAACTCGAACAATAGCTGGGCACAAGCTGGTCGCGTGGTTACAGGCAGCGAACATCCCGGTTTGAACGTCTGAGTACCTACTTCGCAATGTAACTGAAGACTTGGCCAGGGCCCCGCTCACAAACGTCTATACTTTGTATCTCTTTAAGCTGGACCACTTTTGACCCTACAAGCCATTGCAGCAAAAACGGCGTGACACATGATTATAAGCTCGACGTACCATGGCGTCCAACTAGAAGGTCACATGGCTTGCTTTCTGCACAGAATTTGCAAGGATGGCTTGAAGCTTCTGCCATGGTTAACTTTAAGCTGAGATAGTTTGGAATAATGCTTCCAATTTTGAGTGTTGCCCGGCACGGTTGACAATTTGGTGATATAGCGCTGCATTGAAAAGTCTGTGCATTCATGACAGTATCACCTTATGAATGCATGCTAGCTATTAAACTCTCTGTTCTGCAGAGAAATGAATGCACTTTACTTCCAATTGCAGCTGCTTTGGGAACTTCATGGTATGAAGCACCTTATGGCTGCAAGCGCTGCCTGATCTTGTTCCGTGGTCTGCGCAGGCCCATTGCAGGGAGTCACTTCAAGAGCATCACTAGAGTTTCCTGCCCGTGGTCGTCCTAAAGTTTTCTGGTGTAGGTATGCATCCTTTTTGTCTTTCTCTTAATGGTACCGGGCGTTTTTTTTTCAGTGTCGCCGATTTGCCTCATAATTGGTTAAGCACACGAATGGACGATGTACAACTGTATCCCACATATTTGTGTCAAGATAACTTTTCTTTGCCAAAGTTACAGATATTTTTATGAGGGTTAGTCTTTTTTGTTTTTATTTACATATTTATTTGAGTTTCTACGGGCAATACTAAAACGTTATGCCGGGGACAAGGACAAGTTCACTGCTGTAACTTTGTCTCGACTGATCGCAAGAAATTTGGTTTATGTTGTGAAACCTCCTTCCAGCGCTTGCTTTACAGCACGAAAAAAATTATACATAGGACATACTCTGCTTTTAGACTGCTTGCTCATTCTACAGGTCTGCCTGCCATAGATGTCGTGTTACTGGAGAGCAGGCAAATTCGATTGTTGTTTTTGCCATTGCTTTTTTTTAAGCCGTTGTTTTAATAGTTCTTGTAAATTTAGAGATTTTCCTAAAACGCAACCGGGACGAATATTTAGTTTGATTAGTTAGCTAAAAATAATGATCGAGTACCCTTTAGTCAGTAAAATAGATGCTGTGTGCCGCTGTTGGTGCCAAGTCGAGATCCGCGCTTTTTTGTCATATTTCTCAGAGTAGTGCCCATTTTTATCGGTTAGCCTCTTGGTGTGCCAACTAAACTCTTTCTATCCAGACACCTGCCCTCTACTGGTACACTCTACCCTCATGCTCAGTAAGTGTATGAACTGGAGTTGTATCCCCAGTCGACACTTGTTGAGCATGAGGGTAGGAAAATCTTTCCATTGCAGCAGAGCCATTTATTGGGAGGGTTTGGCCAGTATGATTTCGCTACCGTAGTGTCCCCCTCCCGAGTGAGCCAATCAGCCCACGGCACAGAGCGAGAGGCATGAGCGCATGCGCGTGAACTCTCGGCTGCTCCCAGCTGCTCGGGGAAGGCTGCCATTTTCATTCATTGGCCGGCGAGGGATCGATATTCAAATTGCAGTTCTTTCCTTTTATTTGGCAGGATCTGGCAATAAAATGATACAGTGTTATTCTTCGGTGGCTTAAAAAGCTAAAGCATGAAGTTACTCCATGTTTGAACGCAAATTTATATTCAGGCGAAAAAGAAATAAGCTTGTAGCAGACGACGCATAGCCTCATCAGTGCTCCGCGCCGACAGCGTTGCATCAAAATGGCGGTCGTCTCCTCTTTGCTGCCTTCTTTCTCTCTCGCTTCTTTAGCGCTCTCCTCCCTTTCCTCCTCTCTGGCGCCTTCGTCGCCACACCCACTTGCCAAACTCTCCCAATGTACGGCTCTGCATTGCAGTAGTAGTTTTTTTTATAGTCTTTACAGTTGAATGTGAATATTCGACAGAAATCTCTGAGGTTGGCGCGAAAGAGAGTTAAATGAATGCATTTAATCATTTGCCTTAATTAGGTACCCATCATTTCAAGGCCTACATGGCCTTGTCCTCGGGGGAGACTATGGCTGTGGGAGTGAAGGAGCAGTTTTTTAATAGATACAAGTACAAAGTATAAAAATAAAAGGATCTATGTGCTGATCACTCAAGAATATGCTATTCATTGTAATGTATTTCTGCCAAGTACTTGAGTGTGTTTTTTTTTATAATCAGCTACCTGGGTGCCTCAAGATCTGGAAATCCTAGTGGCCACAAGCTGGGACTCAACCTTCTTCTGTGGTCTGGCCAGGACCATGGGGGAGGTAATCCCAGCAACAAGAGCATCGCAGTATCTCCCTGCCTGTGACTTTTGATTAGCGTCACAACAGGGGAGTCGTCGTGCCACCAGGTGTTAGGTATGCTACTCGAAATAAGCATTCTTACCTATTCTTTAAGTGAAACAGCAAAAGCACTACTAAGCCTAAAATGCAAAGGACATATTCGAATCTAGGGTTGGATGGAGTTCCAATTACAAAAAGGAGTCTGCAGACATGATTAACATGTGAACCTAAAATCCCGCGGATGTAAGTTTGACGTTGTCACACAAATAACTCCCCGCAGATGGCATCGGTCTTGCTATACCCAAACAATATCTTAAAATAATCATTGTGTTACGTTGGTGTCAGCAATCTTATGTACCTATCACGCCCAGCAGTCGGGAGATGTGAAGTATAAAAAAAAACAGGAACTTGCACATTGTCAGCTCTGCAAAGATTTATATAGTGAACAGAGCATAGCACGTTCAACTTAAGAAAGCAATTCATTGCAGGCCTAGTTTTAAGGTTCACAGATGTGTAATTCCTCTTCATAATGAAGTGAAAACTGCTTAATTTGTGGCACACTACAGGCTTTCTATTAGTGTTAAAAAGTGTTATGGTTTTCTAAACAGCTCACACCAAGTATTTTCTTGAAATACATGGGTTCATGGAAATTATTATGTGGATGTTTGCACACAGTCATGGTGAGACCAATCTTTAATGTCAAGTGTTCCACTTATTCAGAGTTGGTTGAGCCTGTAAATATTGTAGGTCGCAAATTAAATTTTTAGGCTCCAACCATTTGTGTTTAATAAAAACACATCACTGACCTAAAAAATCCTGCTATCCTAGAGTTTATGCTAGAATGTATCGCTTCAGATAAATTTGTTAATTTCTACTTTTAGCCCCTGCCCTGCCAGATACAACATCTGGCATAAAGCAGTGTTCCGGATCTTCTTCAAAGACCTGAGGCGGGTCGTCATTCAATCTAGGAGTCGGCGGTGTCTCATGGGCGTGTTGCTGGTGCTTCTTACTGGATGATGCTACCGAGGGACAAGTGATCATGCTTGGGAAAGGCAAGTTTGGCAAGTATGGCCGCCGTATGTACACATATTGTTTTTACCTTTGTTTGAATCAGGCACGTAGCCAGGATTTTATTTCAAGGGGGGGGGAGGGGGGAGGAGGAGGGTTCGGGCCCCATGCTCCCCCCTGGCTACGTGCCTGGCTCGAATCCACTTTTAAGAAATGCACAGCGGCGTCTTATAATTCCGGAGTGCTCCAACTCTGTCAGTGCTAGTTTCTCTAGACCATGCAAATGGGATGCAACACTAAACCACATGCTCTCGCAACAGTGCTGGGCTGAAGCACTGTGGAAGCTACTCTAGCCTTTACAATGCAGCACAAAATAGTTGACGCCAAGTATAGCTAGTTTTGAGACTCCGTTTTACCAAAAGCTCTGCCGAAAAAAATCTGCCATTTTATAGGGAGTGCAAAAGAACCTCGCGTGCCTAACCTGGAGAACGGCGTTTTTTTTTTTGCATAGGCCATTTTTTTTTAAATGATTACGTTCAGCCTTTTTGAAATGTTAACATCATGTGGCAGACGGACGTACTGTAAACCCCTTAATGTTGGCGAGTCCTTAATTTTCGCGGCCTTTAATTTTGCAAAATTCAGTGGCCGCAATTATGTCCTCTGTGACCGATTCGAGAAGAAATAGGGGCCATGAAGATAAGGGGTTTTACTGTACATCTGAGAAAAGAGGAAATCACTTTTGTTCTTATGCAAGAGTAAGACCAACAACAACAATCATGGTGTCATCACTTTGTGAGCCTGTCTGTGTCTATTGAATGATATGAATTTTATTTTAGTTCGTTAAACATTGCTGCCTGTACGTTGTGGGATGTCGTCTTCAACACAAACAGTGGTTTTCCTCTGAAGCAGGCAGCATGGATGCTTGCCGCAGCACAACAGAGTTCATTTGCAGGTAGTACCACAGTTTGAAGGAGGATTCGCACAATATGGGGGAATCACAATTCAGTGGTCTACCTCAAGCATGGACAAGATTTGCTCGTTCAAAAAAAAATTGGCTAAAAATTAGGGATTTTTGACGAGTGTACCCGCATGGTTGAAGGGCTAGACAAGCCTTGTGAGCGCTTCGTTTTCTAGCCTCTCAGTCCTGAACCCACTCGCGCACCACATGTGTAGATGTTCCGATAGGCGAGAGTACTTATTTGGTAAATGGTGGATAGCAATACGCATACATTGTTTTTATCTTTATCAGAATTCTGTATTATGGTCAATTGTGGACTGCTTATTTGCAATACTTTTTCTCACTTAAAAATATGTCATACTTAAAATATGTAGTATAGCCAATGACAAAAAGAGAGTGGCTGGGCGTCCTCCAGCACGCGCTTCTACTTTTCACCCCGCTTTGAATGGACGTGCTCCCTCGAGGCTCATAAGACGCTGAAACGTCGTCGAAGGTAGCAGGCGGGCTGGTGACGGAACAACTGAGACTTCTCCCTGCCTTTCTCATTCTGTCAGTGAGCGTGTACTTCTATACTCTAACTTGGCTTAACCTGGATAGAGCTGAGGAGAATAGGCTTGGCAAGTGCCCTTAGTGCGTATGCATCTGTACAGCTGAGGCACTTTCTAAATCAAGTACCTTGTGTATATTGCCTTCAAAAACACATCATTTGGGGGTGCAAAAGGAATTCTAAGGAATATTTTTGTTTGTATTGTCCTATTACGCATAGACTCCTTCGACTAAATGGGGATTGAGTCGACCCAGCCTGTTGAAAAATATAATGCCTGCCCGACAATTGTTTTGCATTTAGTTAATATATCAGTATTCAGTTAGGTATCCCAAGTCATTAGTCGTTGAAACGCATTCTCTCTGTAAGTCAGTCATTTTTAGCGTTTGTAAAACTGCTTGTCAAATAACGACACTGTCAAGGTCATATACTCAACTCGAACAATAGCTGGGCACAAGCTGGTCGCGTGGTTACAGGCAGCAAACATCCCGTTTTGAACATCCGAGTACCTGCCTTGCAATGCAGCTTAAGACTTGGGCCCCACTCACAAACGTCTATACTTTGTATCTCTTTAAGCTGGACCACTTTTGATGCTACAAGCCATTGCAGCAAAAACAGCGTGACACATGATTATAAGCTTGACATACCATGGTGTCCAACTACAAGGTCACATGGCTTACTTTCTGCACTGAATTTGCAAGGATGGCTTGAAGCTTCTGCCGTGGTTAACTTTAAGCTGAGATATTTTGGAATAATGCTTCCGGTTTTTAGTGTTGCCCGGCACGGTTAACAATTTGGTGATATAGTGCTCCATTGAAAAGTCGACACATTCATGACAGTATCACCTAATGAATGCATGCTAGCTATTAAACTCTCCATTCTGCAGAGAAATGAAATGCACTTTACTTCTAATTGCAGCGGCTTCTGGTACTTTATGATATGAAGCACTTTATGGCTGCAAGCTCTGACCGTACCTTGTTCTGTGGTCTGCGCAGGGCTATTGCAGGGAGTCACTCCGAGAGCCTCACCAGAGTTTCCTGCCCGTGGTCGTCCTAAAGTTTTCTGGTATAGGTATGCATTTTTTCTGTCTTTCCCTTAATGGTATTTGGGCGTTTTCTTTTCATTGTCGCCGATGTGCCTCAAAGTTGGTTAAGCACACGAATAGACACTGTACAACTGTACCCCACATATGTTTCTCAAGATAACTTTTGTTTGCCAAAGTTACATATTTTTTTATGAAAGTTGGTCTTCTTTTTATTTACAAATTTGAGTCTCGATGGGCGACACTAAATTGTTATGCCAGTGGCGAAGACAAGTTCACTGCTCGAACTTGTTCTCAACTGATTGCAAGAACTTGGGTTGTGAAAAATGAATATCGTAAAACCTCCTTCCAGCACTTGCTCTGCAGCACGAAAAAAAAATCATACATAGGACATACCCTGTTTTCAGACTGCTTGCTCATTCTGCAGTTCTGCCTGCCATAGATGGCGTGCTACCGGAGAGCAGGCAAATTTGATCGTTGGTTTTGTCATTTTTTTTTAGCAGTTGTCTTAAGGGATTGTCCGGTCGAAACCGGAAGTACTTAAGTTTTTGCGCTCATTACGTCGAGGGAGCCTTCATGTACACAAACGTCATTTTTATTTTGATATATGATCTCACGTTATTAATGAAACCTTTCATGAGCGTACGTACGAAACTGCACCCCGAATTTCGCCAGTGTCAATGGCTGACATCCGTAGCTGCTGCGTGACGTCACAAAACGCAAGGGTTTGTCGGATGGTCGGGATAACAAGCGTTGGTCGATGGATATCTTGTATTTTGTTTCGAATTATATAGTCTCCTAGGCTGTGCCCTACTGAAATACGGTTCTTTTAATGCAGTTTCGAAGCGTGTGCAAAAAAAGTCACGCCTTTTAGCAGGATATTACTCGAAAACAGCCATAAGCTTCGAGCAAACGTAACCCATTTCGCGCAAACACAACAGCGACGGCCGCCGATCGAATTAGGAGCGCTTGCAAAGCAAATGATGCAGATTTCGCCTCTGAAGCGGCAACTAGGTACACGAAGCGGCATCTGGGTACGCATTTCTGCGGATCCACTGGATCGGTGATGAGGCTGCGGGTCTTTTCCTCAGAGGCGATGTCCGCGGGTCGAAAGCAAACGGCGAATCGTTCAAAAGCATACCGCCACTTTACTTGGGCGAGCTTGGTGAATCGTAGCCACGCTCTATTTTCACATGCGGGCGCGTGCTAAATACAAATTCTGGTATCATTTCCAGGCGATCTAGCTGTTGTTTTCGGTTTCGCTGCACAATCACATTTATTGATCCAATTTTGGCCGAGGAGTGGATGGACATAGTTTAATATCATTGGCACAGCATCACACCTCAGCTTACGAGCCTTCTGTGCGCTTAGAGCTCAGCTCGTAGCTCTCTTCAGTGAGATGATTGCTGCATAAGCGGGATCTCGATCTTGACGGGAACCCAGTCCCTAGGCACGGCGACGGTCCATTTTGCTCGTCACTGCACGTCTCGCGGAAAAGTGCGGAACGTCATGTCTTGGCTCGCATGTGCTGCCCGGTGGTTGTGGCACCCAACCGCGCAACAAAAATCTCACCCAACCACGAAACAAGTCGAGCACAACAACAAAAACGAAGCACGCAGAGGCGTTCACTCGCAGGTAAACGACGAGACAAAAATGCTCGATTTGTGTTGTGTGACGTCAAAGCTCCAATGTTGCCACCGAAAGCAGCGTTTACGCTAGAGTGCGATTGGAGCAGTATAAATTCAGTTACTCATGCAGAGGGGCATATAAAATTCAGATATTGCACGTACGATGGGCCTCGAGGCAATAGCAATGATATTCAATTGTTTTCTCGAATACAAAATTTGACCGGACAATCCCTTTAATAGTTTTTGTAAATTTAGTGATTTTCCTAAAAAGCAAGCTGGGAAGAATATTTAGTTTGATTAGGTAACTGGAAATAATGATTGAGTACCCTTTAGTCAATAAAATAGATACTGTGTGCCACTGTTAATGCCAAGTACCCATTTTTATTGGTTAGCCTCTTCGTGCGCCAAGTAAAGTCTTTCTATGCAGACACCTGCCCTCTGCAGGCACACTATACCCTTATGCTCAGTAAGTGTACGAACTGGAGTTGTATCCCCACTCGACACTCGTTGAGCATGAGGGTAGGAAAATTTTACCATTGCAGTAGTAGTGTTTTATAGTCTTTACAGTTGAATGTGAATATTCGACAGAAATCTCTCAGGTTGGCACAAAAGAGGGTTAAACAAACGTGTTTAATAATTTGTCTTAATTAGGTACCCATCATTTCAGTGCCTACATGGCCTTGTCATCAGGGGAGACTATGGCTGTGGCAGTGAAGGAGCAGTTTCTTTTATAAGGACAAGTACAAAGCATAAAAATAAAAGGATCTATATGCTGATGACTCAAGAATATGCTATTCATTATAATGTATTTCTGCCAAGTACTTGAGTGTGATTTGTTTTTATTTTCAGCTACCTGGGTGCCTCAAGATCTCGAGATCCTAGTGGCCACAAGCTTGGACTCAATCTTCTTCTGTGGTCTGGCCAGGACCATGGGGGAGGTAATCCCCGCAACAAGAGCATCGCAGCATCTCCCTGCCAGTGACTTTTGATTAGCGCCGCGACAGGGAGTCCTCGTGCCACCAGGTGTTAGTAGGTATGCCACTCAAAATAAGCATTCTTCTTACCTATTCCTTAAGTGAAACAGGAAAAGCACTACTAAGCCTAAAATGCAAAAGGCATATTCAAATCTCGGGTTGGATGGAGTTCCAATTACAAAAAAGAGTCTTCAGACATGATTAACATGTGAACCATGTGAAGCCCGCAGATGTAGTTTTGACGTTGTCACACAAATAACTCCCCGCAGAAGGCATCGGTCTTGCTATACCCAAACAATATCTTAAAATAATCATTGTGTTACGTTGGTGTCAGCAATCTTATGTACCAATCGCGCCCAAAAGTCTGGAGATGTGAAATATAAAAAAACAGGAACTTGCACATTGTCAGCTCTGCAAAGATTTATATAGTGAACAGAGCATAGCACATTCAGCTTAAGAAAACAATTCAGTGCAGGCCTATATTCATGGTTCATATATGTGTAAGTGCCCTTCATAATGAAGTGAAAACTGCTTAATTTGTGGCCCACGACATGCTTTCTATTAGTGTTAAAAAGGGGTATGGTGTTTTAAACAGCTCGCACCAAATAGTTTTTTGAAAGACATAGGTTCATGGAAATTATTATGTGGATGTTTGCTGACAGTCATGGTGAGACCAATCTTGAATATCAAGTGTTCCACTAATTCAGAGTTTGTTGAGCCTGTAAATACTGTAGGTCGCAAATTAAATTTTTATGGTATGCAATGGGCACAATCGTCCGTATTGACTAGCTCTACTTAGGGGAACTTTATGCGTTTACTTCGGCAAGATGGTTTCGCAGAACTAAGTATTTCTTTTATTCAACTCCTGCACTAACCTTGTCTCTAGAAACTTTTTATATTCTTTGTGATGCTGAGATAAGATTCTGCAAATAGTTTTTCTAGAACTACACTAGATATTTCCATTTCATCAACTTCCTCGCAAAGCATGCGAGAGAGCCAAACCTTGTAATGTACGGAGGGAACTCAACGAATGACGCGACAGACAGTTTGAAACAGTCGGCACTGTAACAGTAATAATGACATGCCACTTGCTTATGTAATGCTCATTGTCGCAGATCCAACTGCTTTTTCCGTCTACTTTCATTTTCGGTAGAATCATTCACCGAATTCCCTCTCGAGACTGCAGCGCTTGGTTCTCCGAAGTAATTCGCATGAATATAAATGCAACAGGTTTCTTTCAGTGTGCGTCTAACACATATTCTTCTTATTGAACATGCTAATTGTATTCATTACCATATCCATAATTTTATTCGCATTCTACCTAATAATTTTTATTTTGAGACTTGAGTTTTCGGCAGTACTTTTCTTCACATCTGTGCTTGTCGAGCCGTACTCAAGTCCATACATCTTGTCTTTCACTATTACATCAATATATAGAAGTGTTGATGTCGAGTGAGAATTGAAGCTACCAAATCTGTCATGTGAGTTAAGAACCAAGAAATAGCTCTTTAGACGAAATTTTGTGAGAGGGCTGTATAGGTATCAGAATAGCACATGCCATGCTAAAAAAATGCGAACTTTTGTTAGGTATGCAAGGATGACAGTGCTGCGCCATTTCTGATATGTCACAAAACAATCAGTGGCATACAGTGTTCCTTATGGATGTTTAAACTTTCAAATTCAAAGCCCAAAAGTTTTATTCAAGAACGTTCCTCACTACAAATGTATTTAGAGATCTGAGCCACCGACTCATGCAAGACTATGTGGCAAACATTCATTTTCATGTGGATTACGGTTTACAAGGTCTAGTCTGCACTGATTTATTGCATTCATGCTGAACCTGAGATAAACATTCCTTGAAAGAGAAAGAGATAAACATTCCTTGAAACCAAAATTTGAGAACGGACAAAAGGAGTGATATTAAAGCGGTATCTTAGATTCTCTTTTCTTTGTCTTATCTTTAATTATCACTTTGTTTCATGTGAGGCATTTAGTTTTTGAGGGCGCAGCTCTTAGGCGCCTGTTTTGCGGCGTCGCCATCGGCATAACTGCCTTGCTAAACTTGGCAGGAAATTGAATTAATGTAGAGGTCATTTGACATTAATTTTTCAGGTAAATCTAGTGGCGAAACTGTGTTTGTTTCTGGCTGACGTGACACAAAGTCATGTGATTTCGTTTTCCGCACTACATTTAGTGGGGAAACTGAATTGGTGTTGAGTTCGCGTGACATCAATTTCCCTGCTAAATTTAGTGAGAAAATTTCCTGCTAAATGTAGGGAAATTTCCCGCTAAATGGGAGGGAGCAGAAGGGGAGGGGCAGGAAGGGCATACCCTCCCATCCTCCTCCTCCAGATCTGCGCTCTAAGTTCGCATTATACAGTATTGTAAACGTCTTTTATTTTTCATCTCATGTTTATTCAATCTTTGTATCGCAGGTGCGCTCGCAGCACAAATCTGGGTTGTGCTGACCCTCTACGCACAAGTTGGGAACTCCTGAGTGGCAAGAGTGGGAGTTTGGCCCGACAGCTCAAGGGACACCTTTGTTCAGTATTTAATTTATAATTATCATCTTTTGAGCAAAGTTAAGCTTTGCTGCATGCAATTCTTCTAGAAATAAATACTTGCTACCAAATTTACCACGTCACTACATTTCGCCACTGCTATTAGGGCTCCTCAAGGTCCCCGGACAAGAGCTTATTTGTGTGCAAACATCATGCTTGTTTCAAACCAATCGCTGATGTAGAGACTCGCTGACATTCAGCATTCCAATGGAACGCTGGATGTCTACGAGTCTCTCCCGAAGGATGCAAGTGGGGAAGGAACCATATAGTCGTATCGTAATAGGGGAAATGCTATAGGGTGTGCTTTGCATGCTTTACAGATTTGTTGAAAAAAAATCCGTAAAAGCCACACTTACGCGGTCAGTGCACGTGAGTTATTTGGCCAGGGGGGCATGGTATAAAGGGCTAATTGTAATGATGAGTCGGCTTATTAAAGGAAAGTGCAAGACTTCTTTCAGAAAACTAGATGGAGGTTGATTCTAGTGTAGTTTTATCCCGTTAATCTGAATATCACATTTGTTTTCTCCAAAGATATAACAAAACTTGAGAAAACACAAAAACATCCCACCAGTAGGGACGTTGTAAGGGGATTTTTCAGGTCCAAGCATGGGTCGCTTGAGGGCCGCGCGTCCAATCGCAAACTTTCTAGGTGTATTCTCCCGCACTGGCACCAGTCGTGATGTCTTCTTTTCCCCTTTTTAAAAATAGTGTGTGCGTGCATAGCTTTGATTGGCGCTGAAGATGCGTGAGCAGAGATTTCGAAAGCTCCTTTTGTGACGTCGCTCTCCGGGAAAGAGTGCCTCTAGTGATACTTTAAAAATGATTCTATGCAGCCTAGATTCACCAAATTACCAAATAATTTGGATATTTGAGTTTCTGGAGGTCAAATGAAGAAAATTTAAATGTGTTTCCTCAAATACAAAATTACTTTATGTATAATATGTTCCTTAAATTTTTTGGTTATTGAAAATAGACCCATAATTCCAATTAGAAAGTTGCTAAGCATCATCGAAAAACATTAAATCAACTCTTTGCGTGAATATATAAGGCAAAAGCAGCATTTTACGGCGTTCTAAAAGAAATGGCTTAATTTTGACGTGTTTCCAGACTTCGGTTTCTTATCAGAGCGCATCTTTGCACCTGCGATGCTGCTGACCAGTGGCTGCAGTGCGAAGCCACCTCCTCGCCTCCCTCATAGGATGGAGGGAAGCAAGGCGCATGTGTGTTGCGCTACTAAACCCCTAAGGAACAGGACCTTGGGCGCAGAGATGCGCTCCGATAAGAAACCGAAACGGATCCAGATAAAGCGTTTTTACAGAACGCATAACATGCTACCCCTGCATTGTATCCTTCTAAAAAGAAGAGATTTAGTGGTTTCCGATGACTCTCATCAAGTTTCTAATTGAAACCATGTGTTCATTTTCAGTAATTAAAAAGTTAATTAACAAATTGAATTAGGTTTACGACTGATCGTTACGATTAGGCCCCTCTAATACGTACCCCTGGCCGTATAACCAACGTGCACAAACCACAGAAATGTGACTTTCACGACCTTTTTAAACAATTCTATAAAGCTTAAAAAAATCCCCCTGTATCACAGTGAAAAGGCGATACCACCATGGTGAAGCCATATGGCTCCACCATTGTGGTATCGCATTTTTGGTGGTATAGGGTGTCCCATATTACGTAATGCTTGTATGGTTCCGTTCGCCTCCATGGTTCCGCGCGATCCACTACGCTGGTATAGGGTGTCCCATAATACGACACGCTTGTATGGTTCCGTCCGTCTCTCGTTCCGCGGCAATCCACTATGGTGGAGCCGCCTTTTCGCTGGTATAGGATGTCCCATATTACGTTTGGGCTTGTATGAGGTTTTTCCAACATCTTTCCGTCATCAAGATTTTCCAATAGGGAAGTGCGGGAACAGAGGACATTTCGCCGCCGTCTGCTCGACTAAACAAGTAAGAGCCTCCAAGGTAGGCGCCAGCAGTGTCGAGACTGGAACGCGAACCGCGAACCGCAGGAACTTTGTCTGTTCCTTAGGAGTTACAAGCGCCAAAGCTAGAACGGTAGAGGTGTCTATCAATGATACGGTCGTTTCTGCGAAAATCGACACGGGAGCTGAAGTTTCAGTAGTCCCAGCGTCCTTCCCAGGATTACCAGGGCAGCTTGAGCGTTCTAATGTCGCTTTAAAGGGGCCAGGCAATGAGGAGTTGAAGGTCAAAGGACAGTTCGTTGCCACCATTTTGTGGAAGCGTAATTCCACTCGACAAACGGTTTTTGTCGTTGAATCAGTAAAGTCTGTCATCATAGGCTTACCAGCCATCGAAGCCTTAGGAATAGTAAAGTTTGTCGATCAAGTATCGGTGGAAACGAGCTATCCTTCCTTGTTCAATGGTCTTGGAACCATGAAAGGCGAATATTGCATTCGTCTGAAACCAGAGTGTGTGCCCTACGCCATTCACACCGCCCGTCGTATTCCCATCCCGTTGCGAGAAGGGGTAAAAAAAGAACTCGACAAAATGGTGGCCAATGGAGTCATTAGAAAAGTCGAAGGCCCAACTGAGTGGTGTGCGGGCATAGTTCCGGTTTTAAAGCCGTCCGGAGATGTACGCATTTGTGTTGACTTGACTCAACTCAACAAGAATGTAAGACGGGAGCGTTTCGTACTTTCCACAGTTGACGATACTCTGGCGTTGCTAAGTGGAGCTGCGGTGTTTTCAAAACTCGACGCCAACTCGGGCTTCCATCAAGTAAAGTTGGCGAAAGAATGCCAGCGGTTAACCACGTTCATCACGCCATACGGCCGCTACTGCTTCGAAAGGTTGCCGTTCGGGATAACCTCAGCTCCTGAGTATTTCCAGAAGCGCATGAGTGAAATTCTTGATGGAATCCCGGGGGTGGTGAACCTGATGGACGATGTGCTAGTCTTTGGCTCTAACCAGAAAGAGCACGATGAGCGTCTGCATCGCACTCTGGAGCGACTTTCCAAAGCCGGTGTAACCTTGAACAAGGAAAAATGCCAATTCAGCGTGAAGGAGCTTTCTTTCCTCGGGTGTGTGGTGAGCAAAGACGGCATACGCCCCGATCCCGCGAAGGTTCGAGCGATAACTGATATGAAGGCACCAACAAACGTGGCTGAGATGCGCAGGCTGTTGGGTCTTGCGAATCACTGTTCGCGGTTTATCGCCAATCTGGCTGAGAAAACGGCACCGTTACGTCAGCTGCTGCAAAAGAATGCAGAATGGCTTTGGACTGACGCTCAAGAGGCGGCGTTTGAGTATCTAAAAAAAGCTATCTGTTCGGATAGTTGCATGGCAACATATGACCCAAAGTACCCGACGATTCTTTCGGCGGATGCTTCGTCATATGGGTTAGGGGCTGTTTTGTTACAGCTGCAGCCCAACAACGAGCGAAGGCCTGTAGTTTTTGTTTCAAGGTCTTTAACGCCTACGGAAATGCGCTACGCGCAAATTGAGAAGGAGACCTTGGCTCTGACTTGGGCCGCAGAGCGCCTCGAAAGTTACCTAAGGGGGTTGCATTTTGCTGTAGAAACTGACCATAAGCCGTTAGTGACTTTGCTGGGAAACTCCCTACTGGATTTGCTTCCACCGCGCATTCAAAGGTTTAGGATGCGGTTGATGCGTTTTAGCTTCGATGTCGTCGAGTATGTGCCAGGTAAAAACCTTGTGATTGCTGATGCACTATCACGGGCACCTCTGCGGGGACAGCGAATGGTGAACTTCCTCATCAGTAGAGGAGGTAAGCAGTTTTGTGGCAGGTTCGTTGTCAGAGTTGAGCGAGTCTGACAAGCTTCAGATCAGTGTGCCGAAGAGCAAGCATGTGATGAGACTTGCCAACAGTTAATTCGCTTTACTCGAGAAGGGTGGCCCAGCATAACCTCTTTACCGGCCGTGCTAAAGCCTTATTGGCCAGAACGTGGAACGTTCAGCATTTGTAAGGGCGTCCTTCTGAAAGGCAGCCGCCTCGTGGTTCCCCAACCACTAAGAAGCGAGGTCTTAAAGCAACTCCACGAAGGGCATCAAGGTATTGTCCGGTGCAGGGCCAGAGCACTAGAGTCCGTGTGGTGGCCTGGCCTAAGCTCGCAGCTTGCTTCAGTTGTCACAAATTGCAGGGTTTGTGCAGAGTACCGTGACCAGCCGTCAGAGCCTATGATGCCGACTAAGACTCCGTCTAGGCCATGGGAAAGAGTGGCAGCAGACATATTTCACATGAAAGGAAGTAACTATTTGTTAGTAGTAGATTACCTTTCTCGCTTTCCAGAACTGTGCCGTCTTGAAGACATGACTAGTTCCCATGTTGTAGAACAACTCAAAAGTATATTTTCGAGGCATGGCATACCGGAAGTTCTGGTGACGGATAACGGCAAACAATTTGTTAGCCAGGAATTCAGGCAGTTCGCGAGAGACTACCGGTTCAGAAGCGTCACATCGAGCCCGAGGTTTCCGCAGGCGAACGGCGAAGTAGAAAGGATGGTGAAAACCGTTAAAAGACTGTTGTTGAAGTCTAATGATCCCTATTTGGCTCTGTTAGCCTACAGGGACACCCCGGGACAACTAGGCAGCACGCCAGCGGAGCTGCTCATGAGTCGGCGGCTCCGTACCACGCTTCCACTCCACCCAAAGAAACTGGCGCCAAGTACGCCGAACCTGAAGGAGGTCCGTCAAAGAGACTCGCTCCTTAGGGATACGCAACGCCGCTTCTATAACAGCCGCCATGCGGCGCGTCACCTGCCTCAGTTGAAGCCCGGTGACGTAGTCTGGGTGAAAGACCGTAGACAGAAGGGCGTGGTCCTTCAGCCGGCCAGCCGGCCGCGCTCGTATATGGTAGAGTTGAGGCACGGTTGCCGAATCGAACGGAACCGAAGAGCCCTGGTTCAACTCGAAGCAGGAGAGGGGAAGTGTGGAAAATAGTGACTGCTACGAGTTTCCAGAAGTGGAAACTGACAGCTGCCCTAGGGCAACGTGCCCCAGTCGTCCCGGTTCGCCAATTGGCCAAAACAGTCCGAATGAAGGACACGAGTCTAGTGTTCCGTTGCCTGCGGTCCCTCCGGTCTATGCGACGCGATCTGGCCGGGTAGTACGCCAGCCTGAGCGGTACGGAATTTCTCAATGCACCGTACTTGATTCTTGTTTGTTTTGAACTCGGCATGTTCGATTGATTAGTGTTGTTTGTGAATGCTTCATTGTTGATACGAGTGTTGATCCTCGATTCCTGTCAATGCCATGTGATGACCTTTTTGATTTTTTGATTGTTCGGGGTGATTCCTTGTTTGATGAAAACTCTGCCTCTCACTCGAAGAAGGGTGATGTAGTGTTATCGGCCTTCTGCGTATAGCGCGATACTGTCACGCGGTAATGTAACACGTCATTATGACTTGCGGAAAGTGTACCGCGCTCGTCGGTCACCCCTCGATATGACTTGCGGGAAGTGTCTATTATCATGTGACCAGACCTCTGTATATATTGGATTGCTGGAATAAACCTGGGGCTTTTTTGGGCCTGTCCGTCCTGGCCTGCGGCTGGAAGTCTTCGTTCATCCCGGTCGAAAACACGACACGATGTATGGTATAAAATTAGACAACCAGGCAACTTTGCGCCTCTTGGACTTCTTAAATAAAAAGTAATAAAACACGCTACATGCATGTATGTTTGTGTTTGTGTCTGTGTGTGTGTCGCATACAAATTTGTAGGTTCTGTTGAAAAGACGCAATGCATTCTCAAAAACATAATCTCAAAACTTTTTTAAAACTTTTGTTTATCTTTTCAAAATTATCTGCCCTAACCAAACTGTTTTGAGAGAATGCATAGCCTCTCCATTTCACATGGTACTGGGGATCAGGCTCACGTCGTTTTCTCGAAATCTTCACGAGATTCAGGCCTTCTTTTCGGGGATGAAAACACGTTGTAACTAAGCTTCGTAGAAGGAACTGTGAACGAGCTCTTTTCCCACCATGGCTACATGGTAATATCTGGTGACAACACCCAGTAAGATTTTCTTAACGATAAATACCTCAATTTTGAAGGACTGTACTTTTTTCATAAGATAGTGTCGTTCTTTGAATATGCGCACATGGTCCCCGATCCGAAATATCAGTTTTATGAAGGAACCGGCATTTTGGTACCTTCACGATGAAGAAAAGATGATGAAGAAAATAATTTATGTTATTCTCCTCGGTGACATCGATGGTTAGAACATACACCGTTATTTGGTAGCTGGAGCTTTAACGGTGCCATCATGACAATGATTCAGCGATTCCCAATTTTCTAACAATTTGCGTGCCAAAAACGGAACGATTCAATAATAATGCGAGATGCATATTATGAGCGTGCATTGGCATAGACTCATTTGAGCAGTCTGGCAAGACATGCATTGTTTACTGTGATGCTTTTTTCATATTTCCACATGTGTAGAGGCTTGGAGAGGCGGCGCAGAGAATGTTATTTTGACACTGAGCAGCTTCCTTGTCATACACGTTATACCTCTTGATGTGCGCAGCGACAACGGACCTCTATTGTCATCCCGTCAATTTTAGAAGTTTTTTTCAGGTACGATTTTAGGCACACAACGTCGAGTACGCACTTTGTTCGCCCCAAAGGACTTGCAGAAAACGGCGTGCAAGTGGTAAAACGAATGCGGAGAAATACTGCTTGAGGTTAACGAGGACTTTCAACTTGGATTGTTAGGACACTTGTTTACACTTCTGGAGGACGAACAGCGCCCCAGCCGCATTTCCTGAGAAGCCACATTAGGCCCCGCCTAAGCGAATTCACGCTGACGGTCCCCAATAAAAGTCTAAACACGCAGCACAGATAGCAAAACGGGATATTTTCTCAGGCCACCGGAAAGAGGTAACGTGGTTCGCCCGAGGGGCAAAGGAGAATAAACTACGAAAAATCAAGTGCTACAAAATGTAACGCCTCGTTCTTCATTGGTCGTCACAGAGGTCGGGCAGGACTTTCAGCGGAACCGATTGCATCTGTTCCAGACGAAAAGTAATCTTGCGGGTGCGGATGATTCTGAAGGGATTTGCTCAGTCAGGGAGACGGCCAAACTTTAAATTTGGCCTGTGGCAGCGACCCGAACGGTTCAGCAAGATGGTTCAGCAGCGAGCTCATCTGGGACCCTTGACAGCATCCTAGTCTTAGTGTCCCCAGCAGTGCAGCAAGACGGCCCCGGATTCACTGATTGGGCAAGTGTGCGTGCTTCTCGGACATTAACTCGAGCTGTGCGGCTACCGCGACGACTACAATGAGAAATTTCAGCAGTACACTTTAGCAGCAGGATTGGTGTAAAGATTTCGATTTTTCTTCTTTTTTGTTGTACATCTGATTTGTGTTTGATTTTTTTCATATCTCATTTTAGATCATGGCTTGTGTAGTTATTGTGTTTGTCTTCCGAACTACAGAGAACGATGATGTAACAAGTGTGACGCTCGCCACCTCGTGTTTTGCACCACGCGCAAGCGCCTACTTGGTTTGGATAAACACAGGCAGTTTGTTTCTGCTTACTGAGCCTAATGTTTCGTTCACTAATTTTGTCAACGACTGAATACGTAAATGCTTACGCAGCGCCCCTCCCCTTTATCGATGGGCACTAGTGCCATACTAAAGCTTAAGCAGCGCTCGTGTTCTTAGTGATTTAGAACGGGTGCCAGCAGCCAATGGCTGAAGTAGCGCTTGTATTTTCGCTTTTGGAACAGCAGTGGCAGCCGAACGCTTATGCAGGCCTCGTCTTCTCACTGTCCAAGCACGAGTGCCAGCCTAATGCTTTCACACCGCTCGTCGCTTCAGTAACTAAACAGGAGTGGCGTCCAAAGGTGGCACGTCGCTCTACTTCTCACTGATTCAACAGGACTGGCATCCAAACGTGAGAGCAGCGCTCGTCTTCTCACCTATTGAATATAATACTTTCATTTTACCATAGAAATATGCCGGGGTAGAGGAAATAAGCTGCACAGGCAGCCTGACCAGTCCTGAGAACCCCAAAAGTATACAGCAGTTACAAACAAAATATGCACAAAACCTCTATAAGATTAATATTCAGCGAACAATAAATTATACTTTGGTGTTCGTTACGCAAATTATGAATATAAAAACGGCATAAAACGTTTATTTATATAAAAATATTCCCTAATCTCACTTGTGCTATAATATTCTATGTAAAAAATTACAGTGCACAAGCGTGTTTAAAAATGTCTGCAAAGGTTTTTTAAGCACCGAAGGCCATACTCTGCGTGATACGTCTTGTACACAAGGATCCGAGTGGCTATTGGATTATGCTATCGGTTGGTTTCTAAGTGATATGTAAAAATGCAATAGTCTCAATACATTTTTTTATACTTCACTTAAGATTTTAAATTTATAGTATTTTAGCAACATAGAAGTACAGATGCTCAGCAAAAAAGGCCCCATCTGCTCGTGCATCAGCAGGAATGCTGGATGTGTGCTGGGACTGATGCTCCTACTATCTCACTGGCGTCGACGGCATATTCAGTCACGTTTCATTGTACTAAAATTCTCCATTCACAAAGAGCTTGACAGGTTGATCGAGGTCCATGGCTCCTTGCCTCTAACATTCGCCGTCAATACTAAAAGCTTTATAGTGGGCGCATGGCCTGTCCATTCACCATTCACGATAAAACAATTAACGCAATCTGGACCCGGGCACTCACTGTGACCTTCAAACACCTCCAGCAGGACCCTCCGGTACTCACGGGATGCCCTGGCTTAGACGTGGAGGACAAGTTGAAAATTAATGAGCGATTAAGCCAGAGGAATGGGTGGAGTAACGCATTTAAGCTCAACATTGTCGTCTTTGCCTTCAAGGATACTTTCTTTGGGAGACTTCACGACCATGAAGAAGACATATATTTTTGAGACAGATTCAAGACAGCTTTTTCGGATGCTTTTGGTTTACCGGTACATTATAATTTAAAAGCACGAGATGAATTGCTTAGCCAATACTAATCGACAGCCGAGACATCAACCACGTATATCGAAGCTATACTCTCTGCCACCGAGCCGTCTCCCACATGAGTGAAAACGACAGCATTCGTCGCCTTTTTTTAGGACTTTCAAAACTATTGTTTTCTCTCGTTGCACCGAAATCAAAAGCCGTGGTTTAAATCGTCCATGAATGAATCAAAAAGGAGCAACTCGAAAACGCGCCAATTTAAAAAGTGGCCTACGAACTTTTCCTTGAAGTGTCTCATGGCGCATCCCCCTACACCACCCATTCAACGATAATAGGCACCAGCATCCGAGAAGAGCTGCGATTTTCTATGGGACACCAGCGCAAAACGTCACCCCCTTGCACCCCTCTGGCGCTCTCCGTGACATCTTGTCCACAGTCAGTGTCCAGATTCGTGCTGCTCTGCAGGTGTGAGCCTACCAGCAATCTCCAACACCATCAGCCCCACCATCCTGCCAATCTGATCAAACACGTCGCCGATTGGACATTTTAAAACTGACAACTGCCCGGTATTTTTCTAATGCTACACTCCCGGTCATGCTCTCTGGTACTGCCGACACAACATCGTCAGAACTATAAATAATTATATCCTTGGATGTCATTTACGTCAAGCAGAAAAAAAGAACCCACACATGCGCCTCCTGGACCCCCTGCCCCCCCCCCCCCCCTCCGGCAACCTTGTTCTCCAAGCAACTCCCTCAGCTGATAGGGCTTGACTTCCTCGGTCAGTTGCCCCAGTATCAAGAAAATAGTCAATAGGTAACTGCAGTTATCAAGTACCTAACCCTGTGTGCCGAAGCACAAGCGGTCCCCGCGATCAGGCCTCTTCATGCAGTCTATTCATTTTTTTCATGCCCCCAAGAATCACCACGGAGTGCGGAACCTCCTTTTTAGTTAGCCATCTTCGACAACTATGCCGCCTTGCAAGCACAATTCTAATTGAACATGAGTAGCAACCGAACGCTCTACCGGCGATTTCATCCCAATGTTTTACTACGTGTGAAGACAAAACGCAACACCAGTGATCGTTTGCTCACTAGTTGAATATGAGTAGCAACCGAAAGCTCTACCGGCGATTCTCTCCCACTGTTTTACTATGTGTGAAGATGGAACGCAGACACAGCGATCGTTTGCTCACTAATTGAACATAAGGACCAACCGAACGCTCTACCGGCGATTATTTACCCACTGTTTTACTACGTGTGAAGACGGAACGCAGACACAGCGATCGTTTGCTCACTAATTGAACATGAGTAGCAACCGAACGCTCTACCGGCGATTCTCTCCCCACTGTATTACTGCGTGTGAAGACGGAACGCAGACACAGCGATCGTCTGCTCACTAATTGAACATGAGTAGCAACCGAACGCTGTACCGGCGATTCTCTCCCCACTGTTTTACTACATGTGAAGACGGAACGCAGATACAGCGATCGTTTGTTCACTAATTGAACATTAGTAGCAACCGAACGCTCTACCGGCGATTTTCTCCCCACTGTTTTACTACGTGTGAAGACGGAACGCAGACACGGCGATCGTTTGCTCACTAATTGAACATGAGTAGCAACCGAACGCTCTATCGGCGATTCTCTCCCCACTGTTTTACTACGTGTGAAGACGGAACGCAGACACAGCGATCGTTTGCTCACTAACTGAACATGAGTAGCAACCGAACGCTCTACCGGCGGTTCTTTCCCCACTGTTTTACTACGTGTGAAAACAGAACGCAGACACAGCGATCGTTTGCTCACTAATTGAACGTGAGTAGCAACCGAACGCTCTACCGGCGATTCTTTCCCCACTGTTTTACTACGTGTGAAGACGGAACGCAGACACAGCGATCGTTTGCTCACTAATTGAACGTGAGTAGCAACCGAACGCTCTATCGGCGATTCTCTCCCCACTGTTTTACTACGTGTGAAGACGGAACGCAGACACAGTGATCTTTTCTTCACTAATTGAATGTGAGTAGCAACCGAACGCTCTACTGGCGATTCTTTCCTCACTGTTTTACTACGTGTGAAGACGGAACGCAGAGACAGCGATCGTTTGCTCACTAATTGAACATGAGTAGCAACCGAGAGCTCTACCGGCGATTCTTTCCTCACTGTTTTACTACGTGTGAAGACGGAACGCAGACACATCGATCGTTTGCTCACTAATTGAACATGAGTAGCAGCCGAACGCTCAACCGGTGATTCTCTCCGCACAGTTTGACTACGTGTGAAGGTGAAACGCAGACACAGCGATCGTTTGCTCACTGACTGAACACGAGTGGCAGCTGAACGCCTAACCGGCGATTCTCTCCCCACTGTTTTACTACGCGTGAAGATGGAACGCAGACCCAGCAATCGTTTGCTCACTAATTGAACACGAGTGGCAGCTGAACGCCTAACCGGTGATTCTCTCCCTACAGTTTGACTAGGTGTGAAGGTGTAACGCAGACACAGCGATCGTTTGCTCACTGATTGAGCACGAGTGGCAGCCAAACGCTCATCTGGTGATTCTCTTCCCACTGTTTGACTAGGTGTGAAGGTGGAACGCAGACACAGCGATAGCTTGCTCACTGATTGAACACGAGTTGCAGCCGAACGCTCAACCGGCGATTCTCTCCCCACTTTTATACCATGTGTGAAGACGGGAACGCAGACCCAGTGATCGTTTGCTCACTGATTGAGCTCGAGTAGCTGCCAAACGCTCAACCGACGATTCTGTCCCCACTGTTTGACTAGGTGTGAAGGTGTAACGCAGACACCGCGTTTGTTTACTCACTAATTGAACATGAGTAGCAACCGAACGCTCTATCGGCGATTCTCTCCCCACTGTTTTACTACGTGTGAAGACGGAACGCAAACACAGCGATCGTTTGCTCACTAATTGAACATGAGTAGCAACCGAACGCTCTACCGGCGATTCTTTCCCCACTGTTTTACTACGTGTGAAGACGGAACGCAGACCCAGCGATCGTTTGCTCACTAATTGAACATGAGTCACAACCGAACGCTCTACCGGCGATTCTCTCCCCACTCTTTTACTACGTGTGAAGACGGAACGCAGACACAGCGATGGCTTGCCTACTAATTGAACATGAGTAGCAACCGAACGCTCTACCGTCGATCCTCTCCCCACTGTTTTACTACGTGTGAAGACGGAACGCAGACCCAGTGATCGTTTGCTCGCTGATTGAACACGAGTTGCATCCGAACGCTCAACCGGCGACTCTCTCCCCACTGTTTACTAGGTGTGAAGGTGGAACGCAGACACAGCGATCGTTTGCTCACCGATAGAAAACGAGTAGCAACCGAACGCTCTACCGGCGATTCTCTCCCCACTGTTTCACTACGTGTGAAGACGGAACGCAGACCCAGCGAACGTTTGCTCACTGATTGAACACGAGTTGCAGCCGAACGCTCAACCGGCGATTCTCTCCCCACTGTTTGACTAGGTTTGAAGGTGGAACGCAGACACAGCGATCGTTTGCTCACTGATTGAACACGAGTAGCAACCGAACGCTCAACCGGCGATTCTCTCCCCACTGTTTTACTACATGTGAAGACGGAACGCAGACACAGCGATCGTTTGCTCACTTATTGAACATGAGTAGCAACCGAACGCTCTACCGGCGATTCTCTCCAAACTGTTTTACTACGTGTGAAGACGGAACGCAGACCCAGCGATCGTTTGCTCACTTATTGAACACGAGTTGCAGCCGAACGCTCTACCGGCGATTCTCTCCCCACTGTTTTACTACGTGTGAAGACGGAACGCACACACAGCGATCGTTTGTTCACTAATTGAACATGAGTAGCAACCGAACGCTCTACCGGCGATTCTTTCCCTACTGTTTTACTACGATGGAAGATGGAACGCAGACCCAGCGATCGTTTGCTCACTAATTGAACTTGAGTAGCAACCGAACGCTCTACCGGCGATTCTCTCCCCACTGTTTTACTACGTGTGAAGACGGAACGCAGACCCAGCGATCGTTTGCTCACTAATTGAACATGAGTAGCAACCGAACGCTCCACCGGCGATTCTCTCCCCACTGTTTTAATACGTGTTAAGACGGAACGCAGACACAGTGATCGTTTGCACACTGATTGAACACGAGTTGCAGCCGAACGCTCTACCGGCGATTCTCTCCCCACTGTTTTACTACGTGTGAAGACGGAACGCAGACACAGCGATCATTTGCTCACTGATTGAACACGAGTTGCAGCCGAACGCTCAACCGGCGATTCTCTCCCCGGTGATTGACTAGGTGTGAAGGTGTAACGCAGACACCGCGTTTGTTTGCTCACTAATTGAACATGAGTAGCAACCGAACGCTCTACCGGCGAATATTTCCCCTCTGTTTTACTACGTGTGAAGATGGAACGCAGACCCAGCGATCGTTTGCTCACTAATTGAACATGAGTAGCAACCGAACGCTCTACCGGCGATTCTTTCCCCACTGTTTTACTACGTGTGAAGACGGAACGCAGAAACAGCGATCGTTTGCTCACTAATTGAACATGAGTAGCAACCGAACGCTCTACCGGCGATTCTTTCCCAACTGTTTTACTACGTGTGAAGATGGAACGCATACCCAGAGATCGTTTGCTCACTAATTGAACATGAGTAGCAACCGAACGCTCTACCGGCGATTCTCTCCCCACTGTTTTACTACGTGTGAAGACGGAACGCAGACACAGCGATCGTTTGCTCACTGATTGAACACGAGTTGCATGCGAACGCTCAACCGGCGATTCTCTCCCCACTGTTTCACTACGTGTGAAGACGGAACGCAGACCCAGCGATCGTTTGCTCACTTATTGAACATGAGTAGTAACCGAAAGCTCTACCGGCTGATTCTCTCCCCACTGTTTTACTACGTGCGAAGACGGAACGCAGACACAGCGATCGTTTGCTCACTAATTGAACATGAGTAGCAACCGAACGCTCTACCGGCGATTCTTTCCCAACTGTTTTACTACGTGTGAAGATGGAACGCATACCCAGAGATCGTTTGCTCACTAATTGAACATGAGTAGCAACCGAACGCTCTACCGGCGATCCTCTCCCCACTGTTTTACTACGAGTGAAGACGGAACGCAGACCCAGCGATCGTTTGCTCACTGATTGAACACGAGTTGCATGCGAACGCTCAACCGGCGATTCTCTCCCCACTGTTTCACTACGTGTGAAGACGGAACGCAGACCCAGCGATCGTTTGCTCACTTATTGAACATGAGTAGTAACCGAAAGCTCTACCGGCTGATTCTCTCCCCACTGTTTTACTACGTGCGAAGACGGAACGCAGACACAGCGATCGTTTGTTCACTAATTGAACATGAGTAGCAACCGAACGCTCCACCGGCGATTCTTTCCCTACTGTTTTACTACGATGGAAGATGGAACGCAGACCCAGCGATCGTTTGCTCACTAATTGAACTTGAGCAGCAACCGAACGCTCTACCGGCGATTCTCTCCCCACTGTTTCACTACGTGTGAAGACGGAACGCAGACCCAGCGATCGTTTGCTCACTAATTGAACATGAGTAGCAACCGAACGCTCTACCGGCGATTATTTCCCCTCTGTTTTACTACGTGTGAAGACGGAACGCAGACCCAGCGATCGTTTGCTCACTAATTGAACATGAGTAGCAACCGAACGCACTATCGGCGATTCTCTCCCCACTGTTTTACTACGTGTGAAGACGGAACGCAGACACAGCGATTGTTTGCTCACAAATTGAACATGAGTAGCAACCGAACGTTCTACCGGCGATTCTTTCCCCACTGTTGTACTACCTGTGAAGACGGAACGCAGACACTGCGATCGTTTCCTCACTAATTGAACATGAGTAGCAACCGAACGCTCTACCGGCGATTCTTTCCCCACTGTTTTACTACGTGTGAAGATGGAACGCAGACCCAGCGATCGTTTGCTTACTAGTTGAACATGAGTAGCAACCGAACGCTCTACCGCCGATTCTCTCCCCACTGTTTTACTACGTGTGAAGACGGAACGCAGACACAGCGATGGCTTGCCTACTAATTGAACATGAGTAGCAACCGAGCGCTCTACCGGCGATCCTCTCCCCACTGTTTTACTACGTGTGAAGACGGAACGCAGACCCAGCGATCGTTTGCTCACTGGTTGAACACGAGTTGCATGCGAACGTTCATCCGGCGATTCTCTCCCCACTGTTTACTAGGTGTGAAGGTGGAACGCAGACACAGCGATCGTTTGCTCACCGATAGAAAACGAGTAGCAACCGAACGCTCTACCGGCGATTCTCTCCCCACTGTTTCACTACGTGTGAAGACGGAACGCAGACCCAGCGATCGTTTGCTCACTGATTGAACACGAGTTGCAGCCGAACGCTCAACCGGCGATTCTCTCCCACTGTTTGACTAGGTTTGAAGGTGGAACGCAGACACAGCGATCGTTTGCTCACTGATTGAACACGAGTAGCAACCGAACGCTCAACCGGCGATTCTCTCCCCACTGTTTTACTACATGTGAAAACGGAACGCAGACACAGCGATCGTTTGCTCACTCATTGAACATGAGTAGCAACCGAACGCTCTACCGTTGATTCTCTCCCCGCTGTTTGACTAGGTGTGAAGGTGGAACGCAGACACAGCGATCGTTTGCTCACTGATTGAACACGAGTAGCAACCGAACGCTCAACCGGCGATTCTCTCCCCACTGTTTTACTACATGTGAAGACGGAACGCAGACACAGCGATCGTTTTCTCACTCATTGAACATGAGTAGCAACCGAACGCTCTACCGTTGATTCTCTCCCCACTGTTTTACTACGTGTGAAGACGGAACGCAGACACAGCGATCGTTTGCTCACGGATTGAACACGAGTTGCAGCCGAACGCTCTACCGGCTATTTTCTCCCCACTGTTTTACTACGTGTGAAGACAGAACGCAGACCCAGCGATCGTTTGCTCACTAATTGAACATGAGTAGTACCGAACGCTCTACCGTTGATTCTCTCCCCGCTGTTTGACTAGGTGTGAAGGTGGAACGCAGACACAGCGATCGTTTGCTCACTGATTGAACACGAGTTGCAGCCGAACGCTCAACCGGCGATTCTCTCCCCACCGTTTGACTAAGTGTGAAGGTGGAACGCAGACACAGCGATCGTTTTCTCACTGATTGAACACGAGTGGCAACCGAACGCTGAACCGGCGTTTCTCTTCCCACTGTTTCACTACGTGTGATGGTGGAACGCAGACACCGGGTTCGTTTGCTCACTGATTGAACACGAGTTGCAGCCGAACGCTGAACCGGCGATTCTCTTTCCACTGTTTCACTACATGTGAAGGTGGAACGCAGACACCGGGTTTGTTTGCTCACTAATTGAACACGAGTTGTAGCCGAAAGCTGAACCGGCGATTCTCTCCTCACTGTTTGACTACGTGTGAAAGTGGAACGCAGACACCGGGTTTGTTTGCTCACTAATTGAACACGAGTTGCAGCCGAACGCTGAACCGGCGTTTCTCTCAATACTGTTTGACTAAGTGTGATGACGGAACCCAGACACAGCGATCGTTTGCTCACTGATAGAACACGAGTTGCAGCCGAACGCTGAACCGGCGATTGTCTTCCCACTATTTCACTACGTGTGAAAGTGGAACGCAGACTCCGGGTTTGTTTGCTCACTGATAGAACACGAGTTGCAGCCGAACGCTGAACCGGCGATTCTCCCCTCACTGTTTGACTACGTGTGAAAGTGGAACGCACACACCGGGTTTGTTTGCTCACTTATTGAACACGAGTTGCAGCCGAACGCTGAACTGGCATTTCTCTCAATATTGTTTCACTAAGTGTGATGACTGAACGCAGACACAGCGATCGTTTGCTCACTGATAGAACACGAGTAGCAACCGAACGCTGAACCGGCGTTTCTCTCAATACTGTTTCACTAAGGGCCGGTTGCACCAACGCCGCTTAGCGAAAAGCGGAGCTTAGTCGGGAACCTAAGCTCAGTTTCGGTTTCGTTCGGTTGCACCAAAATCGCTTATCGCTAAACCTAGCACTAAACTACGCTTAACTTGAGCGCCCAACATTGGGCGCTTTGCTTTTGCTTGTTTCTTAATCCTGGATTATAAACATGGCGGCTGGTTTGTGGCGGTCGACGCGGTGGACGAAATTGGTTGTACAAAGTGTTTTAGGCCACAACAGCGTGAGAGTCTCGACAGAATGGCCTTCGATTGTGACAAGGATGCAAAATATTGTCTCGTGAAGTGTTTATCGACCCCTGTTTTCAAGTTTGCTCTCCACTCTCAGTGCGTGTTAGCCCTAACCGAGATACGGACGGAGCTGTGGGGCTCACGTCTGTCTTCCCGTTGGTTTTTCTGTGAACGAGCCTGTTCGTATGTACTTACTGATTTTCGCATAACTGTCACGTATTGCTATTTAACACCTTGTTAATTTCTGCTTGCAAAGCATATCCTTTAATCCGATCGGTGCGTTGAAATAGTAGCCGTACGTGATCTCGGCCATCAGCTGATTGTCGACACTTCTGCCGGTTGCATCAAATTGCGGTTAATTTTAATAATAAAACTGCAAAAATTCAATTTCTTTAGTTTTGAGACAACCTTCAGTGAATTTTCCTTGTCTCGCGAGTAGAATCTTCACTTCAGAAAACTGCGTTCTATAACCGCAACTTTTCTGGTGATCGTGCTTTTTAGAAATGTTTTGCTTTATATCTTTCATTCGTGGCGACGACAAATCGTAACGACTACAATGCGAGATTCGTTCAGCGCTGTATTGGGGCAGGCTGGGGCAGGTGATGCGAAGAGACAACCGTTCTCGTGGGCACGATGTGATGTACTAGTGGGAGTTTTCTATACTTCGAAGTCTGCCGCCGTCTATTTGTATGAACTCAAGATCTGCCTATTATCACTCGCGAACAAGCTTCTGGTTCTCTATCAGCAGGAATAAAAAAAATGGTTCTGGGCGACCTTTGCGTGTTCAATAATTGACAGTTTGTATGATCATCAAGGGATCTACCAGTAGTATCGCTTTGATGTATTGATAGTTATACCTTCTTTGCTTGTCACTAAAGCAAAAGATACGTAGTTCCATTACCAAAGGGTTTGACACAATCAGTTCAACGACGGTACAGTGCAGTTTTGTCACCTTGCTGATAGCAACGAGTACGGTCGATGCAAGATCTCGACGACTTCTATTCGACGATTTCCGGGCATTTTCGCAGCTGCCGTGGCGAGTTCGTCGCTGTTCTGAACTTCATCGGTCTCAGGCATGACTTGATTTCAGTAGTCATCTTACCTGCCTACTTATTCTCGATGATGTTTTGTCTTCAGCGATGTAGCGAGTAGAGAGTCCTTTTCGCGTTCGGTGAGATTTGGGGCCCCCGATGGCTCCGTTATCTCAAAATGTGAGCACGAAAACTACTGTCACTGTCAAAATATTCTGTTATCAACCGATATTAAACACACAATCACAGATGTAAAGAGCATTCGTGTTTATTTAAAGCTTTGACTCCTGTTTTTGAAAGTTAAGCGAAAAAATGATTGAATTTGGAGACCTTTAATTCGTTACTCACCGAAGAAATACAGCGAAAAGCAGACGCCAACTACTACTATTGCGGCAGTTTTTTTTTTCTTTTTACATCACGTGATTCCTCTCCGCCAATCGCATTCATCCCTCTGAGCGTTCCCTAGTTCGCTCTGTTTGTCCCTACATTCCCTAGGCAAATCCAGCGTTTAGCTAGGGGCGCGTCTGTAAAGCCGGGTTAACGTTGGTGCAACCGGAATTTAAACCCGTGCTTATCCAAGCTCGGCTTAGGGCGCTAAGCCGACTTTGTAAAGAGCCGCTTTGGGTTAAGGTAAGCGACGTTGGTGCAACCGGCCCTAAGTGTGATGACGGAACGCAGACACAGCGATCGTTTTCTCACTGAGAGAACACGAGTTGCTGCCGAACGCTGAACCGGCGATTCTCTTTCCACTGTTTCACTACGTGTGAAGGTGAAACACAAACACCGGGTTTGTTTGCTCACTGATTCATCACGCGTTGCAGTCGAACGCTGAACTGGCGTTTCTCTCAAAACTGTTTCCATAAGTGTGATGACGGAACGCGGACACAGCGATCGTTTGCTCACTGATGGAACAAGAGTTGCAGCCGAACGCTGAACCACCGATTCTCTTCCCACTGTTTCACTATGTGTGAAGGTGGAACGCAGACACCGGGTTTGTGTGCTCACTGATTGAACACGAGTTGCAGGCGAGCGCTCAACCGGCAATTCTCTTCCCACTCTTTCACTACGTGTGAAGGTGGAACGCAGACACCGGGTTTGTTTGCTCACTGATTGAACACGAGTTGCAGCCGAACGCTGAACAGACGATTCTCTCCCCCACCGTTTTATTACGTGTGAAGACGGAACGCAGACACTGCGATCGTTTGCTCTCTGATTGAACGTGAGTTGCAGCCAAACGCTCAACCGGCGATTCTCTCCCCACAGTTTTACTACGTGCGAAGACGGAACGCAGACACAGAGATCGTTTGCTCACTGATTGAACACGAGTAGCTGCCAAGCGCTGAACCGGCATTTCTCTAAATACTGTTTCACTAAGTGTGACGACGGAACGCAGACACAGCGATCGTTTGCTCACTGATAGAACACGAGTTGCAGCCGAAAACTGAACCGGCGATTCTCTTCCCACTGTTTCACTACGTGTGAAGGTGGAACGCAGACACCGGGTTTGTTTGCTCACTCATTGAACACGAGTAGCAGCCGAACGCTCAACCGGCGTTTCTCTCCCCATTGTTTTACTACGTGTGAAGACGGAACGCAGACCCAGCGGTCGTTTGCTCACTGATTGCACACGAGTTGCAGCCAAACGCTGAACCAGTGATCCTCTCCCCACTTTTAGATACAGAGCATCTCTTGCTCGGGCCTATGTCCCGCGGCCTTGGCGTCGTAGTCCGCACTCGCACTACGCACGCGCAACTCTCCTCCTTCCCTCTCTCCAACAGCTTCGTGTTACTCTCTCCGCTCGCTGTCTCTACCAGCTGCGTGCACTGCGCGTGCGTTCGCTTCTCCTCACACCGCGCGCGCACGCCCAACTCTCCTCCTCTAGTCTCCTCTCGTTCAAGTGTGAAAAAAAAAACAAAAACGGCGACCATTCCAAGTTTCTCTGCCGCGAGCCGCGACGACGGCTAGCGTTGGGGGTAACGCTAGGGCAGTCGGTGGCGCCATCTCTCGACGTCAGCACGCAACTGACTCTTTCCTCGGAAACAACACGATGCTCCGCATCACTTCATGGTTCCCTTCGGGAAGATGGTGTTTGTCCCCTTCCTTCGCCAGGCAGGAAGTCCAGCCGTTTTTTGACTACGTGGGAAGGTGGAACGCAGACACGGCATTTGTTTGCTCACTAATTGAACACGAGTAGCAGCAGAACGCTCAAACAGCTTTTTTCTCCAAACTGTTTTACTACGTTTGAAGACGGAACGCAGACCCAGCGATCGTTTGCTCACTGATTGAACACGAGTTGCAGCCAAACGCTCAACCAGTGATTCTCTCCCCTCTGTTTGACTACGTGTGAAGGTGGAACGCAGACACAGCGTTAATTTGCTCACTGATTAAACACGAGTTGCAGCCGAACGCTCAACCGGCGATTGTCTTCCCACTGTTTCACTACGTGTGAAGGTAGAACGCAGACACCGGGTTTTTTTGCTCACTGATTGAACACGAGTTGCAGCCGAACGCTGAACCGGCGCTTCTCTCAATACTGTTTCACTATGTGTGATGACGGAACACAGACACAGCGATCGTTTATTCACTGATTGAAAACTAGTGGCACCAGAGCGCACACCCGGCGTTTTTCTCCCCACTGTTTGACTACGTGTGAAGGTGGAACGCAGACACAGGATTTGTTTGCTCACTGATTGAACACGAGTTGCAGCCGAACGCTGAACCGGCGATTGTCTTCCCACTGTTTCACTACGTGTGAAGGGTAGAACGCAGACACCGGGTTTTTTGCTCACTGATTGAACACGAGTTGCAGCCGAACGCTGAACCGGCGCTTCTCTCAATACTGTTTCACTATGTGTGATGACGGAACGCAGACACAGCGATCGTTCGCTCACTGATAGAACACGAGTTGCAGCCGAACGCTGAACCGGCGATTGTATTCCCACTGTTTCACTACGTGTGAACGTGGAACGCAGACACTGGATTTGTTTGCTCACTGAATGAACACGAGTTGCAGCCGAACGCTGAACCGGCGATTCTCTTCCCACTGTTTCACTAAGTGTGAAGGTGGAACGCAGCACAGCGTTAATTTGCTCACTGATTGAACACGAGTTGCAGCCAAACGCTCAACCGGTGATCCTCTCCCCACTGTTTGACTACGTGTGAAGGTGGAACGCGGACATCGCATTTGTTTGCTCACAAATTGAACACGAGTAGCAGCCGAACGCTCCACCGGCGTTTCTCTCCCCACTGTTTTAATACATGTGAAGACGGAACGCAGACCTAGCGAACGTTTTCTCACTGATTGAACACAAGTTACAGCCGAATGCTCAAAGGGCGATTTTCTCCCCACTGTTTTACTGTGTGTGAAGACGGTACACAGACACAGCGATCGTTTGTTCACTGATTGAAAACTAGTTGCACCCGAGCCCACACCCGGCGTTTCTCTCCCCACTGTTTGACTACGTGTGAAGGTGGAACGCAGACACCGGGTTTCTTTGCTCACTGATTGAACACGAGTTGCAGCCGAACGCTGAACCGGCAATTCTCTTCCCACTGTCACTACGTGTGAAGGTGGAACACAGACACTGGGTTTCTTTGCTCACTGATTGAACACGAGTTGCAGCCGAACGCTGAACCGGCGTTTCTCTCAATACTGTTTCAGTAAGTGTGATGACAGAACGCAGACACAGCGATCGTTTGCTCACTGATAGAACACGAGTTGCTGCCGAACGCTGAACCGGCGATTCTCTTTCCACTGTTTCACTACGTGTGAAGGTGAAACACAGACACTGGGTTTGTTTGCTCACTGATTCATCACGAGTTGCAGCCGAACGCTGAACCGGCGTTTTTCTCAATACTGTTTCACTAAGTGTGACGACGAACGCAGACACAGCGATCGCTTGCTCACTGATAGAACACGAGTTGCAGCCGAACGCTGAACCGGCGATTCTCTTCCCACTGTTTCACTACGTGTGAAGGTGGAACGCAGAACACCCGGTTTTTTTGCTCACTGATTGAACACGAGTTGCAGCCGAATGCTGAACCGGCGTTTTTCTCAATACTGTTTCATTAAGTGTGATAACGGAACGCAGACAAAGCGATCGTTAGCTCACTGATAGAACACGAGTTGCAGCCGAACGCTGAACCGGCGATTTTCTTTCCACTGTTTCACTACGTGTGAAGGTGGAACGCAGACACCGGGTTTATTTGCTCACTGATAGAACACGAGTTGCAGCCGAACGCTGAACCGGCGATTCTCTTCCCACTGTTTCACTACGTGTGAAGGTGGAACGCAGACACCGGGTTTGTTTGCTCACTGATCGAACACGAGTTGCAGCCGAACGCTGAACCGGCGTTTCTCTCAATACTCTTTCACTAAGTGTGATGACGGAACGCAGACACAGCGATCGTTTGCTCACTGATAGAACACGAGATTGCAGCCGAACGCTGAACCGGCGTTTCTCTCAATACTGTTTCACTAAGTGTGACGACGGAACGCAGACACAGCGATCGTTTGCTCACTGATTGAACACCGAGTTGCAGCCGAACGCTCACCCGGCGCTTCTGTCCTCAATACTGTTTCACTAACGTGTGACGACGGAACGCAGACACAGCGTTCGTCTGCTCACTGATTGAAGACGAGATTCAAGCCGAACGCTCGACCCGCCGCTTCTATCCCCACTGTTTGGCTCCGTGTGACGGCGGAACGCAGACACAGCGTTCGTCTGCTCTTTGATTGTAACACCAGTTTCAGCCGAACGCTCACCCGGCGCTTCTGTTCTCACTGTTTCACTACGTGTGACGGCAGAACGCAGACACAGCGTTTGTCTGCTCACTGGCTTGAAGACGAGATTCAGCCGAATGCTCACCCGGCGCTTCTATCCCACTGTTTGACTACGTGTGACGACGAGAACGCAGACAAAGCGTTCGTCTGCTCTTTGATAGAACACCAGTTTCAGCCAAACGCTCACCCGGCGCTTCTGTCCTCCCTGTTTTACTTACTGTGTGACGGCAGAACGCAGACACAGCGTTTGTCTGCCCACTGGCTGAAGAAGAGATTCAACCGAATGCTCGCCCGGCGCCTCTATCCCCACTGTTTGGCTGCGTGTGACGGCGGAACGCAGACAAAGCGTTCATCTGCTCTTTGATTGTACACCAGTTTCAGCCAAACGCTCACCCGGCGCTTCTGTCCTCTCTGTTTTTACTTACTTCGTGTGACGGCAGAACGCAGACACAGCGTTTGTCTGCCCACTGGCTGAAGAAGAGATTCAACCGAATGCTCGCCCGGCGCCTCTATCCCCACTGTTTGGCTGCGTGTGACGGCGGAACGCAGACAAAGCGTTCATCTGCTCTTTGATTGTACACCAGTTTCAGCCAAACGCTCACCCGGCGCTTCTGTCCTCTCTGTTTTTACTTACTTCGTGCGACGGCAGAACGCAGACACAGCGTTTGTCTGCCCACTGGCTGAAGAAGAGATTCAACCGAATGCTCGCCCGGCGCCTCTATCCCCACTGTTTGGCTGCGTGTGACGGCGGAACGCAGACAAAGCGTTCATCTGCTCTTTGATTGTACACCAGTTTCAGCCAAACGCTCACCCGGCGCTTCTGTCCTCTCTGTTTTTACTTACTTCGTGCGACGGCAGAACGCAGACACAGCGTTTGTCTGCCCACTGGCTGAAGAAGAGATTCAACCGAATGCTCGCCCGGCGCCTCTATCCCCACTGTTTGGCTGCGTGTGACGGCGGAACGCAGACGAAGCGTTCATCTGCTCTTTGATTGTACACCAGTTTCAGCCAAACGCTCACCCGGCGCTTCTGTCCTCCCTGTTTTTACTTACTTCGTGCGACGGCAGAACGCAGACACAGCGTTTGTCTGCCCACTGGCTGAAGAAGAGATTCAACCGAATGCTCGCCCGGCGCCTCTATCCCCACTGTTTGGCTGCGTGTGACGGCGGAACGCAGACGAAGCGTTCATCTGCTCTTTGATTGTACACCAGTTTCAGCCAAACGCTCACCCGGCGCTTCTGTCCTCTCTGTTTTTACTTACTTCGTGCGACGGCAGAACGCAGACACAGCGTTTGTCTGCCCACTGGCTGAAGAAGAGATTCAACCGAATGCTCGCCCGGCGCCTCTATCCCCACTGTTTGGCTGCGTGTGACGGCGGAACGCAGACGAAGCGTTCATCTGCTCTTTGATTGTACACCAGTTTCAGCCAAACGCTCACCCGGCGCTTCTGTCCTCTCTGGTTTTACTTACTTCGTGTGACGGCAGAACGCAGACACAGCGTTTGTCTGCCCACTGGCTGAAGAAGAGATTCAACCGAATGCTCGCCCGGCGCCTCTATCCCCACTGTTTGGCTGCGTGTGACGGCGGAACGCAGACAAAGCGTTCATCTGCTCTTTGATTGTACACCAGTTTCAGCCAAACGCTCACCCGGCGCTTCTGTCCTCCCTGGTTTTACTTACTTCGTGTGACGGCAGAACGCAGACACAGCGTTTGTCTGCCCACTGGCTGAAGAAGAGATTCAACCGAATGCTCGCCCGGCGCCTCTATCCCCACTGTTTGGCTGCGTGTGACGGCGGAACGCAGACAAAGCGTTCATCTGCTCTTTGATTGTACACCAGTTTCAGCCAAACGCTCACCCGGCGCTTCTGTCCTCTCTGGTTTTACTTACTTCGTGTGACGGCAGAACGCAGACACAGCGTTTGTCTGCCCACTGGCTGAAGAAGAGATTCAACCGAATGCTCGCCCGGCGCCTCTATCCCCACTGTTTGGCTGCGTGTGACGGCGGAACGCAGACAAAGCGTTCATCTGCTCTTTGATTGTACACCAGTTTCAGCCAAACGCTCACCCGGCGCTTCTGTCCTCTCTGTTTTTACTTACTTCGTGTGACGGCAGAACGCAGACACAGCGTTTGTCTGCTCACTGGCTGAAGAAGAGATTCAACCGAATGCTCGCCCGGCGCCTCTATCCCCACTGTTTGGCTGCGTGTGACGGCGGAACGCAGACGAAGCGTTCATCTGCTCTTTGATTGTACACCAGTTTCAGCCAAACGCTCACCCGGCGCTTCTGTCCTCTCTGTTTTTACTTACTTCGTGCGACGGCAGAACGCAGACACAGCGTTTGTCTGCCCACTGGCTGAAGAAGAGATTCAACCGAATGCTCGCCCGGCGCCTCTATCCCCACTGTTTGGCTGCGTGTGACGGCGGAACGCAGACGAAGCGTTCATCTGCTCTTTGATTGTACACCAGTTTCAGCCAAACGCTCACCCGGCGCTTCTGTCCTCTCTGTTTTTACTTACTTCGTGCGACGGCAGAACGCAGACACAGCGTTTGTCTGCCCACTGGCTGAAGAAGAGATTCAACCGAATGCTCGCCCGGCGCCTCTATCCCCACTGTTTGGCTGCGTGTGACGGCGGAACGCAGACAAAGCGTTCATCTGCTCTTTGATTGTACACCAGTTTCAGCCAAACGCTCACCCGGCGCTTCTGTCCTCTCTGTTTTTACTTACTTCGTGCGACGGCAGAACGCAGACACAGCGTTTGTCTGCCCACTGGCTGAAGAAGAGATTCAACCGAATGCTCGCCCGGCGCCTCTATCCCCACTGTTTGGCTGCGTGTGACGGCGGAACGCAGACAAAGCGTTCATCTGCTCTTTGATTGTACACCAGTTTCAGCCAAACGCTCACCCGGCGCTTCTGTCCTCCCTGTTTTTACTTACTTCGTGTGACGGCAGAACGCAGACACAGCGTTTGTCTGCCCACTGGCTGAAGAAGAGATTCAACCGAATGCTCGCCCGGCGCCTCTATCCCCACTGTTTGGCTGCGTGTGACGGCGGAACGCAGACAAAGCGTTCATCTGCTCTTTGATTGTACACCAGTTTCAGCCAAACGCTCACCCGGCGCTTCTGTCCTCCCTGTTTTTACTTACTTCGTGTGACGGCAGAACGCAGACACAGCGTTTGTCTGCCCACTGGCTGAAGAAGAGATTCAACCGAATGCTCGCCCGGCGCCTCTATCCCCACTGTTTGGCTGCGTGTGACGGCGGAACGCAGACAAAGCGTTCATCTGCTCTTTGATTGTACACCAGTTTCAGCCAAACGCTCACCCGGCGCTTCTGTCCTCTCTGGTTTTACTTACTTCGTGTGACGGCAGAACGCAGACACAGCGTTTGTCTGCCCACTGGCTGAAGAAGAGATTCAACCGAATGCTCGCCCGGCGCCTCTATCCCCACTGTTTGCCTGCGTGTGACGGCGGAACGCAGACGAAGCGTTCATCTGCTCTTTGATTGTACACCAGTTTCAGCCAAACGCTCACCCGGCGCTTCTGTCCTCCCTGGTTTTACTTACTTCGTGTGACGGCAGAACGCAGACACAGCGTTTGTCTGCCCACTGGCTGAAGAAGAGATTCAACCGAATGCTCGCCCGGCGCCTCTATCCCCACTGTTTGGCTGCGTGTGACGGCGGAACGCAGACAAAGCGTTCATCTGCTCTTTGATTGTACACCAGTTTCAGCCAAACGCTCACCCGGCGCTTCTGTCCTCCCTGGTTTTACTTACTTCGTGTGACGGCAGAACGCAGACACAGCGTTTGTCTGCCCACTGGCTGAAGAAGAGATTCAACCGAATGCTCGCCCGGCGCCTCTATCCCCACTGTTTGGCTGCGTGTGACGGCGGAACGCAGACAAAGCGTTCATCTGCTCTTTGATTGTACACCAGTTTCAGCCAAACGCTCACCCGGCGCTTCTGTCCTCCCTGGTTTTACTTACTTCGTGTGACGGCAGAACGCAGACACAGCGTTTGTCTGCCCACTGGCTGAAGAAGAGATTCAACCGAATGCTCGCCCGGCGCCTCTATCCCCACTGTTTGGCTGCGTGTGACGGCGGAACGCAGACGAAGCGTTCATCTGCTCTTTGATTGTACACCAGTTTCAGCCAAACGCTCACCCGGCGCTTCTGTCCTCCCTGGTTTTACTTACTTCGTGTGACGGCAGAACGCAGACACAGCGTTTGTCTGCCCACTGGCTGAAGAAGAGATTCAACCGAATGCTCGCCCGGCGCCTCTATCCCCACTGTTTGGCTGCGTGTGACGGCGGAACGCAGACAAAGCGTTCATCTGCTCTTTGATTGTACACCAGTTTCAGCCAAACGCTCACCCGGCGCTTCTGTCCTCCCTGGTTTTACTTACTTCGTGTGACGGCAGAACGCAGACACAGCGTTTGTCTGCCCACTGGCTGAAGAAGAGATTCAACCGAATGCTCGCCCGGCGCCTCTATCCCCACTGTTTGGCTGCGTGTGACGGCGGAACGCAGACGAAGCGTTCATCTGCTCTTTGATTGTACACCAGTTTCAGCCAAACGCTCACCCGGCGCTTCTGTCCTCTCTGTTTTTACTTACTTCGTGCGACGGCAGAACGCAGACACAGCGTTTGTCTGCCCACTGGCTGAAGAAGAGATTCAACCGAATGCTCGCCCGGCGCCTCTATCCCCACTGTTTGGCTGCGTGTGACGGCGGAACGCAGACAAAGCGTTCATCTGCTCTTTGATTGTACACCAGTTTCAGCCAAACGCTCACCCGGCGCTTCTGTCCTCTCTGTTTTTACTTACTTCGTGTGACGGCAGAACGCAGACACAGCGTTTGTCTGCCCACTGGCTGAAGAAGAGATTCAACCGAATGCTCGCCCGGCGCCTCTATCCCCACTGTTTGGCTGCGTGTGACGGCGGAACGCAGACAAAGCGTTCATCTGCTCTTTGATTGTACACCAGTTTCAGCCAAACGCTCACCCGGCGCTTCTGTCCTCTCTGTTTTTACTTACTTCGTGTGACGGCAGAACGCAGACACAGCGTTTGTCTGCCCACTGGCTGAAGAAGAGATTCAACCGAATGCTCGCCCGGCGCCTCTATCCCCACTGTTTGGCTGCGTGTGACGGCGGAACGCAGACAAAGCGTTCATCTGCTCTTTGATTGTACACCAGTTTCAGCCGAACGCTCACCCGGCGCTTCTGTCCTCTCTGTTTTTACTTACTTCGTGCGACGGCAGAACGCAGACACAGCGTTTGTCTGCTCACTGGCTGAAGAAGAGATTCAACCGAATGCTCGCCCGGCGCCTCTATCCCCACTGTTTGACTACGTGTGACGGCGGAACGCAGACGAAGCGTTCATCTGCTCTTTGATTGTACACCAGTTTCAGCCAAACGCTCACCCGGCGCTTCTGTCCTCTCTGTTTTACTTACTTCGTGTGACGGCAGAACGAAGACACAGCGTTTGTCTGCCCACTGGCTGAAGAAGAGATTCAACCGAATGCTCGCCCGGCGCCTCTATCCCCACTGTTTGGCTGCGTGTGACGGCGGAACGCAGACAAAGCGTTCATCTGCTCTTTGATTGTACACCAGTTTCAGCCAAACGCTCACCCGGCGCTTCTGTCCTCCCTGTTTTTACTTACTTCGTGTGACGGCAGAACGCAGACACAGCGTTTGTCTGCCCACTGGCTGAAGAAGAGATTCAACCGAATGCTCGCCCGGCGCCTCTACCCCCACTGTTTGGCTGTGTGTGACGGCGGAAGGCAGACAAAGCGTTCATCTGCTCTTTGATTGTACACCAGTTTCAGGCAAACGCTCACCCGGCGCTTCTGTCCTCCCTGTTTTTACTTACTTCGTGCGACGGCAGAACGCAGACACAGCGTTTGTCTGCCCACTGGCTGAAGAAGAGATCAACCGAATGCTCGCCCGGCGCCTCTATCCCCACTGTTTGGCTGCGTGTGACGGCGGAACGCAGACAAAGCGTTCATCTGCTCTTTGATTGTACACCAGTTTCAGCCAAACGCTCACCCGGCGCTTCTGTCCTCCCTGGTTTTACTTACTTCGTGTGACGGCAGAACGAAGACACAGCGTTTGTCTGCCCACTGGCTGAAGAAGAGATTCAACCGAATGCTCGCCCGGCGCCTCTATCCCCACTGTTTGGCTGCGTGTGACGGCGGAACGCAGACGAAGCGTTCATCTGCTCTTTGATTGTACACCAGTTTCAGCCAAACGCTCACCCGGCGCTTCTGTCCTCCCTGGTTTTACTTACTGCGTGTGACGGCAGAACGCAGACACAGCGTTTGTCTGCCCACTGGCTGAAGAAGAGATTCAACCGAATGCTCGACCGGCGCCTCTATCCCCACTGTTTGGCTGCGTGTGACGGCGGAACGCAGACAAAGCGTTCATCTGCTCTTTGATTGTACACCAGTTTCAGCCAAACGCTCACCCGGCGCTTCTGTCCTCCCTGGTTTTACTTACTTCGTGTGACGGCAGAACGCAGACACAGCGTTTGTCTGCCCACTGGCTGAAGAAGAGATTCAACCGAATGCTCGCCCGGCGCCTCTATCCCCACTGTTTGGCTGCGTGTGACGGCGGAACGCAGACAAAGCGTTCATCTGCTCTTTGATTGTACACCAGTTTCAGCCAAACGCTCACCCGGCGCTTCTGTCCTCCCTGGTTTTACTTACTTCGTGTGACGGCAGAACGCAGACACAGCGTTTGTCTGCCCACTGGCTGAAGAAGAGATTCAACCGAATGCTCGCCCGGCGCCTCTATCCCCACTGTTTGGCTGCGTGTGACGGCGGAACGCCGACGAAGCGTTCATCTGCTCTTTGATTGTACACCAGTTTCAGCCAAACGCTCACCCGGCGCTTCTGTCCTCCCTGGTTTTACTTACTTCGTGTGACGGCAGAACGCAGACACAGCGTTTGTCTGCCCACTGGCTGAAGAAGAGATTCAACCGAATGCTCGCCCGGCGCCTCTATCCCCACTGTTTGGCTGCGTGTGACGGCGGAACGCAGACAAAGCGTTCATCTGCTCTTTGATTGTACACCAGTTTCAGCCAAACGCTCACCCGGCGCTTCTGTCCTCCCTGGTTTAACTTACTTCGTGTGACGGCAGAACGAAGACACAGCGTTTGTCTGCCCACTGGTTGAAGAAGAGATTCAACCGAATGGTCGCCCGGCGCCTCTATCCCCACTGTTTGGCTGCGTGTGGCGGCGGAACGCAGACGAAGCGTTCGTCTGTTCTCTGATTGAAGACGAGACTCAGCCGAACGCTCACCCGGCGCTTGTATTCCCACTGATTGACTACGTGTGACGGCGGAACGCAGAACAAGGGTTCGTCTGCTCTTTGGTTGAACACCAGTTTCAGCCGAACGCTCACCCGGCGCTTCTGCCCTCACTGTTTGACTACGTGTGACGGCAGAACGCAGACACAGTGTTCGTCTGCTCACTGATTGAAGACGGGACTCAGCCGAACGCTCGCCCGGCGCTTCTATTCCCACTGTTTGGCTACGTGTGACGGCGGAACGCAGACAATGCGTTCGTCTGCTCTGTGATTGTAACACCAGTTTCAGCCGAACGCTCACCCGGCGCTTCTGTCCTCACTGTTTGACGTACGTGTGACGGCAGAACGCTAGACACAGCGTTCGTCTGCTCACTGATTGAAGACGAGACTCAGCCGAACGCTCGCCCGGCGCTTCTATTCCCACTGTTTGGCTACGTGTGACGGCGGAACGTAGACAAAGCGTTCGTCTGCTCTGTGATTGTAACACCAGTTTCAGCCGAACGCTCACCCGGCGCTTCTGTCCTCACTGTTTGACTACGTGTGACGGCAGAACGCAGACACAGCGTTCGTCTGCTCACTGATTGAAGACGAGACTCAACCGAACGCTCGCCCGGCGCTTCTATTCCCACTGATTGACTACGTGTGACGGCGGAACGCAGATCATGGGTTCGTCTGCTCTTTGGTTGAACACCAGTTTCAGCCGAACGCTCACCCGGCGCTTCTGTCCTCACTGTTTGACTACGTGTGACGGCAGAACGGAGACACAGCGTTCGTCTGCTCACTGATTGAAGACGAGACTCAGCCGAACGCTCGCCCGGCGCTTCTATTCCCACTGATTGACTACGTGTGACGGCGGAACGCAGATCAAAGCGTTCGTCTGCTCTTTGGTTGAACACCAGTTTCAGCCGAACGCTCACCCGGCGCTTCTGTCCTCACTGTTTGACTACGTGTGACGACAGAACGAAGACACAGCGTTCGTCTAATTACTGATTGAAGACGAGACTCAGCCGAACGCTCGCCCGGTTCTTCTATTCCCACTGTTTGGCTACGTGTGGCGGCGGAACGCAGACAAAGCGTTTGCCTGCTCTGTGATTTAACACCAGTTTCAGCCGAACGCTCACCCGGCGCTTCTGTCCTCACTGTTTGACTACGCGTGACGGCAGAACGCAGACACAGCGTTCGTCTGCTCACTGATTGAAAACGAGACCCAGCCGAACGCTCACCCGGCGCCTCTATTCCCAGTGTTTGGATACCTATGACGGAGAAACGCAGACAAAGCGTCCGTCTGCTCTTTGATTGAACACCAGTTTCAGCCGAACGCTCACCCGGCGCTTCTGTCCTCACTGTTTGACTACATGTGACGGCAGAACGCAGACACAGCGTTCGTCTGCTCACTGATTGAAGACGAGAATCAGCCGATCGCTCGCCCGGCGCTTCTATTCCCACTGTTTGGCTACGTGTGACGGCGGAACGCAGATAAAGCGTTCGTCTGCTCTGTGATATAACACCAGTTTCAGCCGAACGCTCGCCCGGCGCTTCTGTCCTCACTGTTTGACTACGTGCAGACGGCACGACGCAGACACAGCGTTCGTCTGCTCACTGATTGAAGACGAGACTCAGCCGAACGCTCGCCCGGCGCTTCTATTCCCCCTGTTTGGCTACGTGTGACAGCCGGACGCAGACAAAGCGTTCGTCTGCTCTGTGATTGTAACACCAGTTTCAGCCGAACGCTCACCCGGCGCTTCTGTCCTCACTGTTTGACTACCGTGTGACGGCAGAACGCAGACACAGCGTTCGTCTGCTCACTGATTGAAGACGAGACTCAGCCGAACGCTCGCCCGGCGCTTCTATTCCCACTGTTTGGCTACGTGTGACGGCGGAACGCAGACACAGCGTTCGTCTGCTCTTTGATTGAACACCAGTTTCAGCCGAACGCTCACCCGGCGCTTCTGTCCTCCCTGTTTGACTACGTGTGACGGCAGAGTGCAGACACAGCGTTCGTCTGCTCACTGATTGAAGACGAGACTCAGCCGAACGCTCGCCCGGCGCTTCTATTCCCACTGTTTGGCTACGTGTGACGGCGGAACGCAGATCAAGGGTTCGTCTGCTCTTTGGTTGAACACCAGTTTCAGCCGAACGCTCACCCGGCGCTTCTGTCCTCACTGTTTGACTACCGTGTGACGGCAGAACGCAGACACAGCGTTCGTCTGCTCACTGATTGAAGACGAGACTCAGCCGAACGCTCGCCCGGCGCTTCTATTCCCACTGTTTGGCTACGTGTGACGGCGGAACGCAGACAAAGCGTTCGTCTGCTCTGTGATTTAACACCAGTTTCAGCTGAACGCTCACCCGGCGCTTCTGTCCTCACTGTTTGACTACGTGTGACGGCAGAACGCAGACACAGCGTTCGTCTGCTCACTGATTGAAGACGAGACTCAGCCGAACGCTCGCCCGGCGCTTCTATTCCCACTGTTTGGCTACGTGTGACGGCGGAACGCAGATCAAGGCGTTCGTCTGCTCTTTGGTTGAACACCAGTTTCAGCCGAACGCTCACCCGGCGCTTCTGTCCTCACTGTTTGACTACGTGTGACGGCAGAACGCAGACACAGCGTTCGTCTGCTCACTGATTGAAGACGAGACTCAGCCGAACGCTCGCCCGGCGCTTCTATTCCCACTGTTTGGCTACGTGTGACGGCGGAACGCAGACAAAGCGTTCGTCTGCTCTTTGATTGAACACCAGTTTCAGCCGAACGCTCACCCGGCGCTTCTGTCCTCACTGTTTGACTACGTGTGACGGCAGAACGCAGACACAGCGTTCGTCTGCCCACTGATTGAAGACGAGACTCAGCCGAACGCTCGCCCGGCGCTTCTATTCCCACTGATTGGCTACGTGTGACGGCGGAACGCAGATCAAGGGTTCGTCTGCTCTTTGATTGAACACCAGTTTCAGCCGAACGCTCACCCGGCGCTTCTGTCCTCACTGTTTGACTACGTGTGACGGCAGAACGCAGACACAGCGTTCGTCTGCTCACTGATTGAAGACGAGACTCAGCCGAACGCTCGCCCGGCGCTTCTATTCCACTGTATTGGCTACGTGTGACGGCGGAACGCAGATCAAGGGTTCGTCTGCTCTTTGGTTGAACACCAGTTTCAGCCGAACGCTCACCCGGCGCTTCTGTCCTCACTGTTTGACTACGTGTGACGGCAGAACGCAGACACAGCGTTCGTCTGCTCACTGATTGAAGACGAGACTCAGCCGAACGCTCGCCCGGCGCTTCTATTCCCACTGTTTGGCTACGTGTGACGGCGGAACGCAGACAAAGCGTTCGTCTGCTCTGTGATTTAACACCAGTTTCAGCCGAACGCTCACCCGGCGCTTCTGTCCTCACTGTTTGACTACGTGTGACGGCAGAACGCAGACACAGCGTTCGTCTGCTCACTGATTGAAGACGAGACTCAACCGAACGCTCGCCCGGCGCTTCTATTCCCACTGATTGGCTGCGTGTGACGGCGGAACGCAGACAAAGCGTTCGTCTGCTCTTGTGATTTAACACCAGTTGCAGCCGAACGCTCACCCGGCGCTTCTGTCCTCACTGTTTGACTACGTGTGACGGCAGAACGCAGACACAGCGTTCGTCTGCTCACTGATTGAAGACGAGACTCAGCCGAACGCTCGCCCGGCGCTTATAATCCCACTGATTGACTACGTGCGACGGCGGAACGCAGATCAAGGGTTCGTCTGCTCTTTGGTTGAACACCAGTTTCAGCCGAACGCTCACCCGGCGCTTCTGTCCTTACTGTTTGACTACGTGTGACGGCAGAACGCAGACACAGCGTTCGTCTGCTCACTGATTGAAGACGAGACTCAGCCGAACGCTCGCCCGGCGCTTCTATTCCCACTGATTGACTACGTGTGACGGCGGAACGCAGATCAAGGATTCGTCTGCTCTTTGGTTGAACACCAGTTTCAGCCGAACGCTCACCCGGCGCTTCTGTCCTCACTGTTTGACTACGTGTGACGGCAGAACGCAGACACAGCGTTCGTCTGCTCACTGATTGAAGACGAGACTCAGCCGAACGCTCGCCCGGCGCTTCTATTCCCACTGTTTGGCTACGTGTGACGGCGGAACGCAGACAAAGCGTTCGTCTGCTCTTTGATTGAACACCAGTTTCAGCCGAACGCTCACCCGGCGCTTCTGTCCTCACTGTTTGACTACGTGTGACGGCAGAACGCAGACACAGCGTTCGTCTGCTCACTGATTGAAGACGAGACTCAGCCGAACGCTCGCCCGGCGCTTCTATTCCCACTGATTGACTACGTGTGACGGCGGAACGCAGATCAAGGCGTTCGTCTGCTCTTTGGTTGAACACCAGTTTCAGCCGAACGCTCACCCGGCGCTTCTGTCCTCACTGTTTGACTACGTGTGACGGCAGAACGCAGACACAGCGTTCGTCTGCTCACTGATTGAAGACGAGACTCAGCCGAACGCTCGCCCGGCGCTTCTATTCCCACTGTTTGGCTACGTGTGACGGCGGAACGCAGATCAAGGGTTCGTCTGCTCTTTGGTTGAACAACCAGTTTCAGCCGAACGCTCGCCCGGCGCTTCTGTCCTCACTGTTTGACTACGTGTGACGGCAGAACGCAGACACAGCGTTCGTCTGCTCACTGATTGAAGAAGAGACTCAGCCGAACGCTCGCCCGGCGCTTCTATTCCCACTGTTTGGCTACGTGTGACGGCGGAACGCAGACAAAGCATTCGTCTGCTCTGTGATTTAACACCAGTTTCAGCCGAACGCTCACCCGGCGCATCTGTCCTCACTGTTTGACTACGTCTGACGGCAGAACGCAGACACAGCGTTCGTCTGCTCACTGATTGAAGACGAGACTCAACCGAATCGCTCGCCCGGCGCCTCTATCCCCACTGATTGGCTGCGTGTGACGGCGGAACGCAGACAAAGCGTTCATCTGCTCTTGTGATTGTAACACCAGTTGCAGCCGAACGCTCACCCGGCGCTTCTGTCCTCACTGTTTTGACTTACTTGTGTGACGGCAGAACGCAGACACAGCGTTCGTCTGCTCACTGATTGAAGAAGAGACTTCAGCCGAACGCTCGCCCGGCGCCTCTATTCCCACTGTATTGACTACGTGTGACGGCGGAACGCAGATCGAAGCGTTCGTCTGCTCTTTGGTTGAACACCAGTTTCAGCCGAACGCTCACCCGGCGCTTCTGTCCTCACTGTTTTGACTTACTTGTGTGACGGCAGAACGCAGACACAGCGTTCGTCTGCTCACTGATTGAAGACGAGACTCAGCCGAACGCTCGCCCGGCGCCTCTATCCCCACTGTTTGGCTACGTGTGACGGCGGAACGCAGATCAAGCGTTCGTCTGCTCTTTGGTTGAACACCAGTTTCAGCCGAACGCTCGCCCGGCGCTTCTGTCCTCACTGTTTTTGACTTACTTCGTGTGACGGCAGAACGCAGACACAGCGTTTCGTCTGCTCACTGATTGAAGAAGAGACTCAGCCGAACGCTCGCCCGGCGCTTCTAGTCCCACTGTTTGGCTGTGTGTGACGGCGGAACGCAGACAAAGCGTTCGTCTGCTCTTTGATTGTAACACCAGTTTCAGCCGAACGCTCACCCGGCGCTTCTGTCCTCACTGTTTGTACTACTGTGTGACGGCAGAACGCAGACACAGCGTTCGTCTGCCCACTGGCTGAAGACGAGACTCAACCGAACGCTCGCCCGGCGCTTCTATTCCCACTGTTTGGCTGCGTGTGACGGCGGAACGCAGACAAAGCGTTCATCTGCTCTTGTGATTGTACACCAGTTTCAGCCGAACGCTCACCCGGCGCTTCTGTCCTCACTGGTTTGACTTATTTCGTGTGACGGCAGAACGCAGACACAGCGTTTGTCTGCCCACTGGCTGAAGACGAGACTCAGCCGAACGCTCGCCCGGCGCCTCTAATCCCACTGATTGACTGCGTGCGACGGCGGAACGCAGATCAAGGCGTTCGTCTGCTCTTTGGTTGAACACCAGTTTCAGCCGAACGCTCACCCGGCGCTTCTGTCCTCACTGGTTTTGACTACGTGTGACGGCAGAACGCAGACACAGCGTTCGTCTGCTCACTGATTGAAGACGAGGCTCAGCCGAACGCTCGCCCGGCGCTTCTATTCCCACTGATTGACTACGTGTGACGGCGGAACGCAGATCAAGCGATTCGTCTGCTCTTTGGTTGAACACCAGTTTCAGCCGAACGCTCACCCGGCGCTTCTGTCCTCACTGGTTTGACTATCGTGTGACGGCAGAACGCAGACACAGCGTTCGTCTGCTCACTGATTGAAGACGAGACTCAGCCAGAACGCTCGCCCGGCGCCTCTATTCCCACTGTTTGGCTACGTGTGACGGCGGAACGCAGACAAAGCGTTCGTCTGCTCTTTGATTGAACACCAGTTTCAGCCGAACGCTCACCCGGCGCTTCTGTCCTCACTGGTTTGACTTACTTCGTGTGACGGCAGAACGCAGACACAGCGTTTGTCTGCCCACTGATTGAAGACGAGACTCAGCCGAACGCTCGCCCGGCGCTTCTATTCCCACTGATTGACTACGTGTGACGGCGGAACGCAGATCAAGGCGTTCGTCTGCTCTTTGGTTGAACACCAGTTTCAGCCGAACGCTCACCCGGCGCTTCTGTCCTCACTGTTTTGACTACTTCGTGTGACGGCAGAACGCAGACACAGCGTTCGTCTGCCCACTGATTGAAGACGAGACTCAGCCGAACGCTCGCCCGGCGCTTCTATTCCCACTGTATTGACTACGTGTGACGGCGGAACGCAGATCAAGGGTTCGTCTGCTCTTTGATTGAACACCAGTTTCAGCCGAACGCTCACCCGGCGCTTCTGTCCTCACTGTTTGACTACGTGTGACGGCAGAACGCAGACACAGCGTTCGTCTGCCCACTGGTTGAAGACGAGATTCAGCCGAACGCTCGCCCGGCGCTTCTATTCCCACTGTTTGGCTGCGTGTGACGGCGGAACGCAGACAAAGCGTTCGTCTGCTCTGTGATTTAACACCAGTTTCAGCCGAACGCTCGCCCGGCGCTTCTGTCCTCACTGTTTGACTACGTGTGACGGCAGAACGCAGACACAGCGTTCGTCTGCTCACTGATTGAAGACGAGACTCAGCCGAACGCTCGCCCGGCGCTTATAATCCCACTGATTGACTACGTGCGACGGCGGAACGCAGATCAAGGGTTCGTCTGCTCTTTGGTTGAACACCAGTTTCAGCCGAACGCTCACCCGGCGCTTCTGTCCTCACTGTTTGACTACGTGTGACGGCAGAACGCAGACACAGCGTTCGTCTGCTCACTGATTGAAGACGAGGCTCAGCCGAACGCTCGCCCGGCGCTTCTATTCCCACTGATTGACTACGTGTGACGGCGGAACGCGAGATCAAAGCGTTCGTCTGCTCTGTGATTGTAACACCAGTTTCAGCCGAACGCTCACCCGGCGCTTCTGTCCTCACTGTTTGACTACGTGTGACGGCAGAACGCAGACACAGCGTTCGTCTGCTCACTGATTGAAGACGAGACTCAGCCGAACGCTCGCCCGGCGCTTCTATTCCCACTGTTTGGCTGCGTGTGACGGCGGAACGCAGACAAAGCGTTCGTCTGCTCTGTGATTTAACACCAGTTTCAGCCGAACGCTCACCCGGCGCTTCTGTCCTCACTGTTTGACTACGTGTGACGGCAGAACGCAGACACAGCGTTCGTCTGCTCACTGATTGAAGACGAGACTCAGCCGAACGCTCGCCCGGCGCTTCTATTCCCACTGATTGACTACGTGTGACGGCGGAACGCAGATCAAGGGTTCGTCTGCTCTTTGGTTGAACACCAGTTTCAGCCGAACGCTCACCCGGCGCTTCTGTCCTCACTGTTTGACTACGTGTGACGGCAGAACGCAGACACAGCGTTCGTCTGCTCACTGATTGAAGACGAGACTCAGCCGAACGCTCGCCCGGCGCTTCTATTCCCACTGATTGACTACGTGTGACGGCGGAACGCAGATCAAGGGTTCGTCTGCTCTTTGGTTGAACACCAGTTTCAGCCGAACGCTCACCCGGCGCTTCTGTCCTCACTGTTTGACTACGTGTGACGGCAGAACGCAGACACAGCGTTCGTCTGCTCACTGATTGAAGACGAGACTCAGCCGAACGCTCGCCCGGCGCTTCTATTCCCACTGTTTGGCTACGTGTGACGGCGGAACGCAGACAAAGCGTTCGTCTGCTCTTTGATTGAACACCAGTTTCAGCCGAACGCTCACCCGGCGCTTCTGTCCTCACTGTTTGACTACGTGTGACGGCAGAACGCAGACACAGCGTTCGTCTGCCCACTGATTGAAGACGAGACTCAGCCGAACGCTCGCCCGGCGCTTCTATTCCCACTGATTGACTGCGTGTGACGGCGGAACGCAGATCAAGGGTTCGTCTGCTCTTTGGTTGAACACCAGTTTCAGCCGAACGCTCACCCGGCGCTTCTGTCCTCACTGTTTGACTACGTGTGACGGCAGAACGCAGACACAGCGTTCGTCTGCTCACTGATTGAAGACGAGACTCAGCCGAACGCTCGCCCGGCGCTTCTATTCCCACTGATTGACTACGTGTGACGGCGGAACGCAGATCAAGGGTTCGTCTGCTCTTTGATTGAACACCAGTTTCAGCCGAACGCTCACCCGGCGCTTCTGTCCTCACTGTTTGACTACGTGTGACGGCAGAACGCAGACACAGCGTTCGTCTGCTCACTGATTGAAGACGAGACTCAGCCGAACGCTCGCCCGGCGCTTCTATTCCCACTGATTGGCTGCGTGTGACGGCGGAACGCAGACAAAGCGTTCGTCTGCTCTGTGATTTAACACCAGTTTCAGCCGAACGCTCACCCGGCGCTTCTGTCCTCACTGTTTGACTACGTGTGACGGCAGAACGCAGACACAGCGTTCGTCTGCTCACTGATTGAAGACGAGACTCAGCCGAACGCTCGCCCGGCGCTTCTATTCCCACTGATTGACTACGTGTGACGGCGGAACGCAGATCAAGGGTTCGTCTGCTCTTTGATTGAACACCAGTTTCAGCCGAACGCTCACCCGGCGCTTCTGTCCTCACTGTTTGACTACGTGTGACGGCAGAACGCAGACACAGCGTTCGTCTGCTCACTGATTGAAGACGAGACTCAGCCGAACGCTCGCCCGGCGCTTCTATTCCCACTGTTTGGCTACGTGTGACGGCGGAACGCAGATCAAGGCGTTCGTCTGCTCTTTGATTGAACACCAGTTTCAGCCGAACGCTCACCCGGCGCTTCTGTCCTCACTGTTTGACTACGTGTGACGGCAGAACGCAGACACAGCGTTCGTCTGCTCACTGATTGAAGACGAGACTCAGCCGAACGCTCGCCCGGCGCTTCTATTCCCACTGTTTGGCTACGTGTGACGGCGGAACGCAGACAAAGCGTTCGTCTGCTCTGTGATTTAACACCAGTTTCAGCCGAACGCTCACCCGGCGCTTCTGTCCTCACTGTTTGACTACGTGTGACGGCAGAACGCAGACACAGCGTTCGTCTGCTCACTGATTGAAGACGAGACTCAGCCGAACGCTCGCCCGGCGCTTCTATTCCCACTGATTGACTACGTGTGACGGCGGAACGCAGATCAAGGCGTTCGTCTGCTCTTTGGTTGAACACCAGTTTCAGCCGAACGCTCACCCGGCGCTTCTGTCCTCACTGTTTGACTACGTGTGACGGCAGAACGCAGACACAGCGTTCGTCTGCTCACTGATTGAAGACGAGACTCAGCCGAACGCTCGCCCGGCGCTTCTATTCCCACTGTTTGGCTACGTGTGACGGCGGAACGCAGACAAAGCGTTCGTCTGCTCTGTGATTTAACACCAGTTTCAGCCGAACGCTCACTCGGCGCTTCTGTCCTCACTGTTTGACTACGTGTGACGGCAGAACGCAGACACAGCGTTCGTCTGCTCACTGATTGAAGACGAGACTCAGCCGAACGCTCGCCCGGCGGTTCTATTCCCACTGATTGACTACGTGTGACGGCGGAACGCAGATCAAGGGTTCGTCTGCTCTTTGGTTGAACACCAGTTTCAGCCGAACGCTCACCCGGCGCTTCTGTCCTCACTGTTTGACTACGTGTGACGGCAGAACGCAGACACAGCGTTCGTCTGCTCACTGATTGAAGACGAGACTCAGCCGAACGCTCGCCCGGCGCTTCTATTCCCACTGTTTGGCTACGTGTGACGGCGGAACGCAGACAAAGCGTTCGTCTGCTCTGTGATTGTAACACCAGTTTCAGCCGAACGCTCACCCGGCGCTTCTGTCCTCACTGTTTGACTACGTGTGACGGCAGAACGCAGACACAGCGTTCGTCTGCTCACTGATTGAAGACGAGACTCAGCCGAACGCTCGCCCGGCGCTTCTATTCCCACTGTTTGGCTACGTGTGACGGCGGAACGCAGACAAAGCGTTCGTCTGCTCTCTGATTGAACACCAGTTTCAGCCGAACGCTCACCCGGCGCTTCTGTCCTCACTGTTTGACTACGTGTGACGGCAGAACGCAGACACAGCGTTCGTCTGCTCACTGATTGAAGACGAGACTCAGCCGAACGCTCGCCCGGCGCTTCTATTCCCACTGATTGACTACGTGTGACGGCGGAACGCAGATCAAGGGTTCGTCTGCTCTTTGGTTGAACACCAGTTTCAGCCGAACGCTCACCCGGCGCTTCTGTCCTCACTGTTTGACTACGTGTGACGGCAGAACGCAGACACAGCGTTCGTCTGCTCACTGATTGAAGACGAGACTCAGCCGAACGCTCGCCCGGCGCTTCTATTCCCACTGTTTGGCTACGTGTGACGGCGGAACGCAGACAAAGCGTTCGTCTGCTCTTTGATTGAACACCAGTTTCAGCCGAACGCTCACCCGGCGCTTCTGTCCTCACTGTTTGACTACGTGTGACGGCAGAACGCAGACACAGCGTTCGTCTGCTCACTGATTGAAGACGAGACTCAGCCGAACGCTCGCCCGGCGCTTCTATTCCCACTGATTGGCTACGTGTGACGGCGGAACGCAGATCAAAGCGTTCGTCTGCTCTTTGATTGAACACCAGTTTCAGCCGAACGCTCACCCGGCGCTTCTGTCCTCACTGTTTGACTACGTGTGACGGCAGAACGCAGACACAGCGTTCGTCTGCTCACTGATTGAAGACGAGACTCAGCCGAACGCTCGCCCGGCGCTTCTATTCCCACTGATTGACTACATGTGACGGCGGAACGCAGATCAAGGGTTCGTCTGCTCTTTGATTGAACACCAGTTTCAGCCGAACGCTCACCCGGCGCTTCTGTCCTCACTGTTTGACTACGTGTGACGGCAGAACGCAGACACAGCGTTCGTCTGCTCACTGATTGAAGACGAGACTCAGCCGAACGCTCGCCCGGCGCTTCTATTCCCACTGATTGACTACGTGTGACGGCGGAACGCAGATCAAGGGTTCGTCTGCTCTTTGATTGAACACCAGTTTCAGCCGAACGCTCACCCGGCGCTCCTGTCCTCACTGTTTGACTACGTGTGACGGCAGAACGCAGACACAGCGTTCGTCTGCTCACTGATTGAAGACGAGATTCAGCCGAACGCTCGCCCGGCGCTTCTATTCCCACTGTTTGGCTACGTGTGACGGCGGAACGCAGACAAAGCGTTCGTCTGCTCTGTGATTGAACACCAGTTTCAGCCGAACGCTCGCCCGGCGCTTCTGTCCGTCTTCACTGTTTTTGACTTACGTTACGTGTGACGGCAGAACGCAGACACAGCGTTCGTCTGCTCACTGATTGAAGACGAGACTCAGCCGAACGCTCGCCCGGCGCTTGTATTCCCACTGATTGACTACGTGTGACGGCGGAACGGAGATCAAGGGTTCGTCTGCTCTTTGATTGAACACCAGTTTCAGCCGAACGCTCACCCGGCGCTTCTGTCCTCTCTGTTTGACTACGTGTGACGGCAGAACGCAGACACAGCGTTCGTCTGCTCACTGATTGAAGACGAGACTCAGCCGAGCGCTCGCCCGGCGCTTCTATTCCCACTGTTTGGCTACGTGTGACGGCGGAACGCAGACAAAGCGTTCGTCTGCTCTGTGATTGTAACACCAGTTTCAGCCGAACGCTCACCCGGCGCTTCTGTCCTCACTGTTTGACTACGTGTGACGGCAGAACGCAGACACAGCGTTTGTCTGCTCACTGATTGAAGACGAGTTTCAGCCGAACGCTCTCTCAGGGCTTCTCTCCCCACTGTTTTACAACGTGTGAAGGCGGAACGCAGGCACAGCGTTCGTCTGATCACTAATTGAACACGAGCCAGCTCCATGCCAAAAAAGCGCATGTCGCCTCACTGGTGGATCGGGCATTACGGCCAGACACTTGCGCAGAGTTAGGCTTCTTTCTGGAAAACATGGGTGCCGGTCAGGCACGGATGTTTTTGGTTGGACATAATCGCTAGGTAAAGGCAGACGCAGCGCACGAATCGTAAATGATTGAACACGAGTGGCGCTCGAGCGCTCACCTTGCGCTTCTCTCCCACTGCTCATTTTTGGTAGCGACGTACATAATGAAGCTGCTGTACGGTGCTACCCTTTTTTCAACGTTTAGGAATGTCTATACTTCTGTTAATCGCAAAATCCCATTAAAATAATACTGGCTCTTTTGTGAGTCATTATTCGATTGACTCTTCCTTCGTCAAAATACAAGGTGGTACACCTTTTATCAGCTTTCCTTTTCAAGAAACACACATTTTAAGCGGAAAAAGCATCGCGTTTTGTTTCAGAATCAAACATTATAAGAACTACTTTGCACAGTGACCGAAGGATCAGAAATGGCGGCGCTGTGTTCGTAACCAACTCGAAGCTGCATAATACTTTATATTACCTTCTATTTGCCATAATAGTTTAGAAAGATAATTTTTTATATCTACAAAAAGCTTGAGGAATTATAAAATCTTACCAACGATGTAGCCTCTATTGATTTGTAGACGCATGCCGTAAGAAGCTCAATCTGAAAAAAAATTGCCAGGACGATTAGAATACCATAATATTTTTTTTGTATGGGAGAGGTGGTTTGGAGTGCACACGGGTGGTGTTGTTGAATTTATTTTTGCGGTACTTCTCAGCTATCGTTAAAATTAATTCTTTTCAGATAGATTTTGGTGCATTTAACTTGTAAATGGCACCAGACGCTAAATATTGCATTGATTGTTCAACTTAGTCACGTATTTAATGTTAGTCACATCAAAAACGTAGTCTGTTCATATATTGGAACCTTAAAGGAATAATTCAATAATCGAAATGCAAAGAGTTTGAAAAAAAATATTTTTTTTCACGCCCTGCCTCTGTCGAAATTATGAAACTAGCACTCTGGTTAACACAACGCAGTTTCAGGGAGAACAATTATGCTGCTCTAAAGTTATCAGTGGTTGGCTCAAATTTTAATAAAAAAAATATCAGCCGAAGGAGCCTACAAGTACATACGTAGAGATGATTATCGCAGCTCCTGGAAGATACCAGGTTTTCCATTGAAAATGTTCAGAAATGGCCTACAACTTTTTAATAATCTGACGGCTAGTAGTTAAACATTGACATGGGATGCAGAGTGCTAGCCCTATATTAGTGCGAACACCGAGTGCATGGTGGAGAAAGTTTATTTTTGCTGAAAAAACAAGGACAATATTGAATGAGACACACACTCTAGAGACTCAGAGACTCGTGGATCAGATTGCCGCCTCGTAGCTGCGGCACAGACGTACAAACACTAATTCAGGCGGTGTGTCTATCGGCTAGAGTTCTCCGTGCGACCGAATAGTAACTTCGCGCATACGACAAAGTAAATATTACTCCAGCACATTCAAAATCAATACAGTAGCTTTTGGGGAAAGAGAACCAGTTTTTATCACCGCCGAAATAAGCCACTCTACGCCAAATGCCGAGTCTCCTCCCAAAGGTAGCTACTAGCAGTGCAAGCAATATACAAAAAATTACATGTTAAAAACAAAACAGCGCAGAGAACAAGAACAGAAGTTGAAGAAACCACAGGACATCATATCTAATTTCCTACTAGCCCAAACTTCTACGTTAATCAAATACAAAAATATTTTAACTTTTTTTTATTAATTTCAAATGTTAAAAAGCAATTTTTTTTAGTGTGTTATTTTTGAAGCAGATACGAATCAATAATAAAAAATAAAAAGAAACTAAGCTTTACAGAACCGGATTTTCACCTATAGCATTGATTTAGATAAAATCAAGCAGGCAAAAAACTGCGGTGTTGGAGCGGATTTGATTACGGATCAGAAGGAATGCGAATAATGGCTTTACTGGTACTCTTTTTTCGTTTTGTTTTGATTTTATTGTGCGTAAAAGAGGGACATTTATAGCCCTGTATTTCTTTTTTCCGGCCCGACTTTGTTGTGTAAGATATCATATTTCTGTCAAGCGTAAGTTATTAATTTATTTCAGGAATGAAAACAAAATATAAATTTTTGAATAGTATGTTTAGTTAATTAGCCAGTCAATCACCACATTTTTTTCTCTTTTGGTGTGCACGCTATAACATATAACGCGGCCAGAGGGCTAGAAAAAAACGCTAAAGGAAGTTTTATGTTTGTACAATTTTTTTAGTACATAAAAATCATTATGTTGTCATTTTATGCAATAACCGTTGTGTAAATCAATGTTTTAAATATTTCTGCAAGAAGGATGGAGGTTTCTGGAATAATCTGCTGCAAGTGGAGCGGAACGAGGGCCTACTCCATGATTCAGTTTGTTGAGTAGCTGCGAAGTAGAGTGTAACCATACAACAGCATGATCGTAGGCGTTGGTACGCATATAGAACAACAAAACATGATTCTAATGAAAATCTCGCTAATATATATCAGTTAACTTATTTCCACGGTTGATCAAAATATTTTTTAAATGAAGAATATTCTTGGTGTCGAAAAAATAAGCTTCATTATTCCATCCATCTACTAATTATTGTCACATATCGCTTATAATTAAGTGAGTTTATTAATTATGGTATTATAATTATAACCGATGGGAGACCAGTGTTTGTCCGAGTTTGGCTTCATTCCATTGTTCACCCAGATGCGTGTGATATTGTTGTTTTATATAAGACCAAAACGCCACAGTAGGCAGGTTCTTCTGCGAACAATAGTAAATGGCCTAAATGTTCATCAGTGTGATAAACGTGAGGCTAATTTGCTACTATTAGTACATCTTTTTTCTGCAGAAATCATAACTATTTTTATTATTTGTAGGGTAGTTTTGCTGCATTCGAGATGATAATACTCAAACTATGATTACACACGACAGGAAAGATTGTCAACTTCACAATCGGGGCAATTATTGTGCGGCATCCAGATTGTGTACATGCGGATTTTCTTAATCTTTGTTGAATGTATCTTATATAATCATTACAAAATACGTTGTCTGAAAAAAAAATTATATGTAAATTCCTAATCATTAACGCCATATTGAAAAGCCACATTTTACGCTTGGAATAACATATGCACTGAGGTTTACGTTACAATGAATGGTAACCTGTTTGTTTCAACACACAGACGTAGTTGGGAAAATGGACGACTTGCTGTCATCTCAATTTATATTTCGCGAATAGAGGTAGTGTCATCAGCATAGATTTAACTTTAACTATCACAGGTAAACAAAAAATATTAGCGCACATAGTACACATTCCTCAAGCACTCCTGATGCTACGGATTCTATGGTTCATGATGAATTACTACTGTTAATAAACGGTGTGCTCTCAGCAAGGTATGATAAAAGTAAACTTCGTCCATTAGCTCGTGTACCATAGCTTCGTAATTTTGTGAAAGCATTTTGTGATCGGCCATGTAAAAAACTGAAAAAGATCGACGCAAATTTTACCCAATATCATTATTTATTATTTCTTTTTGAGTCAACATAGCACTCTGGAGACATTTTTGTTCTGAAACCGCGCTGCCAATTCGTTATTATAAAAGCGTTCTAAGTATGCGATCAAAATAATTTATATATTTTTTGTAGCATTTTTTAATAACCTTAATAAAAGTTGATATAATATTGATCTTGGTCTATGCTCAGCTCACAAGTTATTATCACATTTAGATTAATAAAATATTAGCAACTTGACTTGGACAGATCTTCAGGTCGTTTACATTTCCTGTTTTGGGGTTATTTGAGCTTCGAAAGGCTTCACTTTGATTTGTAGGACTGCAAGAACATCACTGTATGTATTCCCATGTACCCATACAGGTCCTCTCTGCTTAATAAATTAGCTTTACGATTTGCAAGGTTGACCGGGTATTCTGTGAACTTATGTGCGAGTGCTGCGTCAGACAGCCCTTGCCCAGTCATAATTTATGTCAACATATCTGCCGAAGTTGTTAGGGTTTCATAACACGGTTTATATTTTTCCTAATTTCGTAATGTATTTTTTAAATGTTGCCGAACATATTGACCAACTATTCTTGTGTAGCTTTTTTAATCAACGCGTTTATTTATTCCAGCACGCTCTAAACGTACCCAGGTTCCCTATAATTTCATATATTGCAAATTTGTGGTATAAACAATTTAAAGTTTAGCTTATTTAACATATCGCGTTACCCAATTTGTTTATTTTATTTCTTGCTATGTTTGATATGCATGTGTATAGTGCTCATTGTGAATTCGGTTTAACATTTCCAAAAAACCTTTGGATGCTGCGTATGGTGTATGGTAAACTAGAACGATTCCCCGATTCGTGACTCAGATGTATTTTGTGAACTGTTGGGTGCTATGTATTTTAACTACGCGTGTACAAAAGCCTTTACGCTTATGTCGGAGAGTTGGTTAGTGTATTACTAAGTAGAAAGCTGGGCCAATGGCCACTGATATGCCGGCCAATTACATCTGAAACAATGAGCTTTTGTTTTCTGATATCACTTCGTAATAAAGTAATGAAATATATTGTAAACGTCTTTGTCTTTATTGTTGTTTCTGCAAATGCTAAATCTTAAGCTCCTTTGCATCAACCCCAAAAAGCGGCGCTTCGAAGAAATTTGACATTTCTAGCATATCAATGTTAAAGTCACCAGCGAAAAGGAGGACATAATTATTGTGGGTAACATAACTAGGTAAGTATTTCAAGCACAGGAAGAGGTAAGTTTATTTGCCCTTTTGGAGATCTGCATATCAAACTAAACACGTAGTTCCCACATTGCAGTGACATAAAATCGAAGAAATCTTTTATGAAGTGATTTTGGGAATAATACAGATAATACAACAATCAGGTGATTGATTCATGAGCATTGAAACGCCACGTCATCTTTTTATAATTTCTTCGTACTAAAAATGCATGTATTTAGGGGAAACAAAATACCGTGGATCGGAAATATACTTCGCGCCTGAAAATATCAGTAGAGCGAAATGACTGTTCAGGGTATTAAAACGAATTTAATTCTTTGAAAACTTTACAGCATACAAGGACATTAATGTGTAAAAAAGCGCGATCTGCTTACGTTGAATTACTGTAGATACAAAAGTTTTGTGTTGGAGGAAGGATTTAAATGACAGAGCGCCTTCTACGTTACCCACAAAAATGTGTTACATAGGTTTTTCTTTAAGCCTTATCGTACCCTAGTGAAAAAGTCATTTGTATAAGAAATTTCTCGTGTCCAATAAACACATATGAATCATACAAGATATATAAGAACATATGAGAACCATATGAGAACTACATAAGAACTATATAAGAACTATATAAGATATATAAGAACCATATAAGAAAATTATAAGAAACTTCTCAGAAGTTTCTTATATGGTGCTTGTGTGTTCTTATATATCTTATATAGTTCTTATATAGTTCTTATATGGTTCTTATATAGTTCTTATATGTTCTTATATATCTTGTATGATTCATATGTGTTTATTGGACACGAGAAATTTCTCATACATATAAGAATTTTCAATAGGGTATCACTTCAAAAAGAAGCTTCCATCTTAATGTTTATAGAATCATCGCCCGCAGCTTCACGCTCGAACATTTTACCTTCCTTATACCATGCAAACTAATATTTCTAATCTGCAGCTTTGGTTCTTATGTGCCAGAAGAGCTTGTAATTTTACGCTGACATTTTCTCGTAGATGCTATAGGGGAAATCAGTTCTCTTGCTCTCAACTATTTCTGCATTCATGTGTTTTTTTTAAAAGGTCAGTTAAATTATAACAGGACGACAGGGACTCTCACATTTAGGGGAAGTTGGTGCACCGCCTAAATGTCCTGCAATGCCAAGTCTGAGTTGTCTTATTTGACAGCATTTGCTGTACTCTACTTACGTGACGTGTTTTTGACTGTTTTTACCCTGCAGCTATTTTTAAGATACTATCTTGACGTAGTTATCGGACATAAGTTCAACTGATTGTTAAATACGATCGACGGTGGTTTATATTTTTATTAATTAGTCAACCTTAGCAATATCTGTCAACATAAGAAATTGCTTTTTGATGGTTTTCGTTATTTTTCGTTCATCATTCTGAACGTTCCTCGTGTTCAATAAATTTTTTTTCTGAATAGCTTCGCACTTTTGTTTTCCTACACTTGGGGCACTTCTACGATCTCTCAAAATCAACTCTCTTTATTGTACGAAGTCTGAGAGACACCCGAGCACGTGTCTAAAAGGTAACTTAAATCGCACACGACACATCACAGAGGTGCATTTCTTTTTGGAAGTACGCAACAGCTACGTCGTTTACATATCTAGACATGGCAGCGTAGCACACAATCAATCCACGTCAGCAGTGGCAGTGAAAGCCATTGTCACTGCTAAAATGCTAATATTCTTAATATTATTATTATAGCGAAAGCTCTTTATGGCTAGGGTTCTATGGATGTTTCGTGTGCGTCAACGTAAACTCCATTTTCCCCGCTAAATTTATCGGAGAATTTTTCACTCCAAATTTATTTGGAAAATGTTCCCGCTAAATTTGGTGGAAAAAGTAACCATTAAATTTAGCGGAGAAATATTTCACGCTGAATTTTGCGGCAAAATTCCCCCCCCCCCTCCCTATTTTTAGCGCAAAGATATCCTCACTAAATATAGCTCGTAAATGTTTTATGGTGCTACGTGTTTCGACTGTTTAAATTGGTCATATTAGCTAATGGCGTTAATATTATTCATAGGCTTATTACAATATAAAGCGACGCCTGGGATTGTTGCACCCTGTACCCCTGAAACACAAGCAGCAAGGCATGCAAAGCAGTGAAAAAAGTCTCGAGCTTGAAAAAAGGCAGCGTGCGCCGAATTTCCGGCAGGTTGCTATCGATGCCAACAATTATCTGGTATTGACCGAAATGATAGCCAAAAAACAAAGCAAAAAGTGGGGAGATGTGGATAATTTAATTAATGCAGAGGTACAAGCAAGCTGGAGAAAAAAAGACGGCAATAAATCCTTGGAGAAGGGGAACTAGGGAAACAAAGGACCTACACGAATTTCCAAACGCAGCTAGGTGAGTGTTTGCGCAGACTCAAAAACAATCCTCCTGGCCCTGGTGTCGAACCGGGGATATCTTCATTTCCATTTTAATGCTCTACAAACTGACAATAATGGAGAGGTCCCTCGTTTGATGCCGGGACAGGGCAGATTTTTGTTTGTCGCCCACCATTCAGCTAGCTGTGTTTCAAAGAATCTTTTTTCTCCTTTGTCTCCCTTGTTCCTCCGCTCCAGGGACTATTACCGTTTTACATATTAAATCATTATCTGAATTTCGTTAGCCGGCGGCGACCACAGGGAAACTCGAGAAGACAAGCGCTTGTCATTTTAGCAATGCGTAATTGCTAGTAGAAACACCAACCACGCTAAAAGCGCAGGGTCTTCACTAAACAAAAAAAGAGTGAGAAGGTCGTAACGGCGTGTTTTCCCTCACTTCTACTGGTGCGCCCCCAAGCGCGCACAAGAAGGTAAAAACGAGACGTTTTTCTACTTCTCCATGACGACAGAAGGAAAATTCCGCCCTCCCCCCGCCTCATCTTCTTTCTGTTTTATTTCTTAAGCCCTGCGTGTGTGTTGTTTAATAAGCGTTACTGGGTCGATAGAGCTTTAGTGAAGGCCGGCAGTAATTCCGTCTCCCAGTCCGAATGCGCATAAGATATAGGTTGCATTAACCTGTTTACAACTAATGTTTCCAAACGACCAAACTAATTCGGTAGAAACAATGAAATTCCACGCAGAGCAAGCAGTGATACGTGCTATTTGCTAAGATGGCCATCTCCGTATTGCGGAACGATGCAGAACGACGAGAAAACGTTGACCACGTTATGGAAATCGGGAAAACCGCGTCGAAGTCAGTTATTTTTTGCTGCCGCCGGGCAGCGTGTCTTCTGTGCCGTGTTACACTTCATTTCTAAATGCTGAGTAATAGCCGACCATAAACCTTGTCATGTATTTTGGCTTGTCAGCAACATGGCAGCATCATTGCCATGGCAGAGTTTTGCGTTGTGAACAAGGAATGGAATTGTCGCTGTTGTGACCTGATATTCGCGTACTAGAGGTGCAAGAACAAGATGAGATGACGCAAACTGTCGGGCATTGATGCCGCTGGTACGCCCTCATTGTAGGGGGCGTGGTGTCGGAAGTGGACATTCCACTTTACATTCAGTTTTGCAGACCGCTTCAAAGATTATGGTGCAATCGATCGACCTCTGTATAAAAGTGTTAGAACGCTGGTCTTAACCGTAGCTCCTATCATACAGTAGCAACCGTGACTGTCATAATTTATGTCCTGCTTTCCTCTTCCCGAGACCGATTGCGCTCTGAAAGAAGGACTGAGCAGTGTTGATATATAATGGAAATTACATATTTTACAGCTTGGAATTTTACCAATATTGGAGGATGGTTGGTAAAACCTAAAAAAAAGGTAAAATTTTTGGGGGCGTTTTAAATATACTGCGGTTACAAAAATAGTCCTTTAAGTGGAGCGATGAGATGAGCGCTATTAATTTTCAACTTCATCAATGCCTAGCTTAGTACACTTACACCTGACGCGAGCCGTGATTCTCGCTGCGTTCATGTTGGTCGAAAAGCGATTTCTCTGCCCGTGAAGCATCACTTCTACACTATTGAGTGACAACCGTCTAAAGACAGCATTTCAAGACTGCAACTGCAACAGCAAGGGAGCAGCGAAATAGAAGAAACAAGAATATTTAAAAAAATGGCGTCATTCGCGATGTTTTAAGATGTGCTGTACGGGAAAGCAACGCATGCCTTGCAACCGCAGTGGAGCGGCTTCTTTTATTGGCATTTAAATATTTACGGCATTACAGTTTAATGCAATTAACCTAAATGTATTAAACATACATTAATAATACATTACGTATGTATTGATGCATTCGAACAATATTATTTTGTATTGCTTGCATTAATATTGCCAGCATCGACATCGACATTTTGAACTCAAGTGTTCAAAGCGTTTAGGCGTTCTCTGGCTGATATTTAACTGTTACCTATTTCCTGTTCCCCCATAATAGATATTAGCTGTTGCATGTGCTGTTGATTTCTTATGTGTGTTTCTTTTGACTCTGTGCATCATTACATAGGCTACTCGCCGTTCATGAGCACGAAAAAATAAATGAATGAATGAATGAATGAATGAATACAATACATAATTGCATTAAAATTACAGTCCAATACAATCATCCTAAAAATTCGCCCATAAGCAGTTCAAAACACATTCGGAGGTATGACGTTACTGAAAAAAAGAATTAAATATTCTGGAACTAATATTTGTTGCCTAGGTGCTCAACGAGAAAACACCGCATTTTCAAAACGAAAATAAAAGACGATTACGCAAATCTTGGAACAAGAAATCAGGGTAGTGTAAGTACACGGAGAAGTTCGTATGTGCAATATATGTGTATGCGTTCGTTGTTATGCAGCTGATGGTTCTGGCATTGATAATGGATGTACAGTGCTAATCACACTTGTCTATAACGGGCGAGCGTGCGGCTTTTAACGGGGAGCGCTGGACTGGTGGCATTTGCGGATACTAAGCCAGTCACGTGGCGCAACATGGAACGGCTCGTTTGAGGGGTGTCCTGCCCACTCTATCAGCTGGCGACGAACGCGGAAGGCTTCTCGCACGCTTTTTATGAACATCATTATGCTCGTATAATAAACAAACTAAAGCATGAAGGCGTATCAAAGATGCCGTCATCAAAAAACAAAAATATATCATAAAGCACTTTTCTTCTATCGCTTATCAAGGTGATAGAGTGGACAGGACACCCTCGAGCGGGCCGTTCCATGTTGCGCCACGTGACTAGCTTACGTTTCCGCGAATGCCACCAGTCCAGTGCTCCCCGGAAAAAGCCGCACGCTCGCGCGTTATGGACAAGTGTGATTAGCACTGTACATGTGTGTGTGTGACAAAGATGCGCGAAACGCAATGGTGGCATGAGGAAATTAAAAAAAATTGTGTTGTTCATAAATTGGGCGGCATCTAGCGCCACCCAGTCTATCTATTTTCAATTACTTTGCTTGACACTGCCGTCGGGTGGCGGGGGCTTAACACGTTATCTTATGCTTCGCAATATTTTCTGGTTCACGTGCAACATTGGGCCAAGTGGGTTATTTTGGACTTGATCTTTTGAGAGTGGGTTTCTTTTTCGCGAATGGCTTACCTCTCCTTGCCTATGTGCGGTGCTGACGAAAACATTTTGGCTTGAGGAATAGCAATGTTAGTACATAAAATGCACGAAGGACCTGGATATCAGATGTTTTTGTTTAACATCGCAGTGCTTAGGACGAGAACACTGAGTCAATATTTTCGAAGCGCAAGTTGTTTTACCTGCGTGCCTAGCTGGTTTCAGGAATAAATACAATAAATACACTCAGTGGAAAGCTCGTGTTGCGCTATTTATTTGAGCTTCTCTCTTCCCGTTATAGTAGACGTATCGTCCTTGTCACGCCTCATTGACCTCGATTTGCTAGATTCGGGGACACTTTATTAAGATGCATTCAACGAAAAAACTTTGCTACTCTGTTTTCAAAGACAATAGTTCATTTTACTGTGAAGGAGCATATGCTACAATCACGATCCTCCCTTCAGAAAGGACTACGTAGGCCCTTTTTTAAGAGTGTAGATTAATATGTCTCTGCATCTTGCTTCGGGATTAGTTCTTCGCCGTTGCTAGCGGTGCAATCTCTTTGGTTTTGCAAGGATAATAGGGCACTCGCGACATCCTACATTTCTCAGAGGGCACTGGAGTGAATTTGGAGATCAGATACCTATTGCGGAAAAAAATCTAACTGCGGGAAACTAAATTTACAGCGGGGTTTCTTTTCCCCAATAAGTGAAAACAACCATATAGCGCCATATATCTATACATTTCTTTTAAAAAATAAATATGAAAAAGAGGTGGGTAAAAACATTTTTGTTGCGCTTCAAATCGGATACACAGCGTGTTTTTTTAAACTTGTCACAGGAAATTTTAAAAATAACCTCAGAGCAGCACGGGTGGAGTTTTCACTGATAGATTATACAGCTTGGCAGACATTACATTTCAGAAAAATTGCAAGATGTCGATTAATTACCAGCTTTCCTGCACTCTATCACTGCTCACCAATCAACTTTTTATTTACACCTTTTGCGGCAGGAATTTATAACACAAATTTGGATGCAGTTCTTACTTAGGAAAAGCCAATTTTTTTTTTAATTCCCGGAAAACCGCGTAGTCTGATACACAAATTGTCAAGAATTTGCCACTCAGTCCAGCGCAAATCTAAACCAAGCGCAAGTGGAGCGCCCGAAGAACCATGACCATTCCATATCAGAGGACAACGACCAGTTACGATATTCACGTCATGATTTCGATTGAGGGCGGTTCGCAAATACTCACGTTTGGCAATTACATGCTGGGCAAATAAAAAGACGAGCCATATGACGGGCCCGTACAAACTGCCTCGCCAAGCGTGCGATATTGGTGACAAGTAGGGCTGGGCAATTGATCGATTAACCTTCCGATTAATCGATTAAGGCTTTAATCGCGATCAAATTTTTTAACCGGTTAATCGTCTTTTTAATTGGTACTCAAAAAGAAGTCAACTGGACGCACCCATGGCTCTATCGTGGACAACCTGCCCGAACTAGGGGTAATTCATGCCCCCCCCCCTTAAAGAAAACGCTGCGTGGCGCGTATCCGGTCGTTCTACCCCGAGCGGTTTTCCGTTCCCAACCAGGTGCTATGAGCAAGGTTCAATTCTCGCGCTCGCGAAGCCTCACGTGTTTGGGGATATACATTACAGTTCTGCCGAGGCCAGACAGAACAAGCCGGGCCCGCAATTGATCTCCGCGCGACCGCGAAACTTCGCGTGTTGAGGATCTATTACACATCCTGCCCAGGCAAGACAAACAGGCAGAATAACAAGCTGGGAGGCTAACAACGCCATGGTTACTTGTTCCAGTATTGGGCCGGTAAAATAGACGAGTTCACGAGTATGAAAGGCAATCTCGCTGGAAAGTTTGGCTTTAAAGTAAACTCCAACGGTGAAGCTTTCAGCTCGAAGGAATTCCACTGCAAAAAGCCGTTTTCGTACAGTGGAAGCGTAAGTTCGCTTCAGTATCACCTACGAGCGAAGCACCCATGTACGCCGCTGCACCAAGGACCATCCGCCAAAACGCAGACAACAATCAACACCTTCTCATCGAGGTTGCTTTCTCTGAAAAAGAAGAAAGCATCGCCCAAGCCCTGACTTCTTCTCTTCCTGTCGGAGAATGTGGACAAAGTTCTTTGTCTTCGGAGCTGCAGCAAAACTATGTATGCTTTTGAATCGTTGAACTATCTGTATCCTCAATTCTAAATGTCCTTTGCGCAGTGTAACAAAGAGTAAAATAAGTCTTCAAAGGCAAGACGACTTGTTGCATTCTTTTAAATATATTATTTATAAAAATCAACGCAACCGATTAATCGCTTAATTAATCGATTAAAGAGTGGCGATTAATCGGGTTAAAATTTTTAATCGATGCCCAGCCCTAGTGACAAGGCGTTGAGTTAGGGTCTCAAAAAGTGCGACTATAAAAAAGAAAACAAATTTAGTACTATTACAAAGGTCTATGAGTTTTGTGACAGCCGCTAGTTGGACAAAACGCAGCTGGCTTGTTATTATTTTGTACAACACAAGACAGTGATAAAATGTCTTCGCTCATTAGTTCGAGATACTTAACGAGGGAAAACGGGACCATTGTTTTCGCTTGCGCCGAAAGCAAATCCAATTCTAGGCTAGCCGCAAGGCTCCGCACATCTCACTATTTGGGATGGCCGGTTCTTGTCCATGTAGAACGGTAGGAGGGTTTTCGAAATAGTCTCTTGAAACCGAACTTTTAGGTAAACAATGGTGATAAAGAACCAGGTCTTCAAATCAAGATTTTGAGGTTGACATTCTTCAGTACGTAAAAGCAGGCCCTGATGCCAAAACCTGACCAATTGTTCGAGACTCAAGGAGCAGCGTTAGATATATTTGAAGGGTACTAAGAGGCACAAGCTCTGTCACCATCATTTGTGCCTCCGCCCAAACTTCCAGGATTTGAACTTTCAAACCCGACCTCAATTCTAACTGTGCCCTGTTCGAGACAGACGAAGACGACGACTTCCTGCACAAGATCATTTTGGACAGATGCGACAAAGTTCTTGCGGGACGTGACCTTCAACGTGCACAACGCCCATTTCTGCTCGGTCCAGAATCTGTATTGGTTGAGGCAGCATAGAACCAACTCCAGTGGTCCCTGAATATTGGGTGTAAATTTCAGGCGGTAGAGTTATCGAACCCTATTTCTTTGCAGGAAACTTAACGGCGAAGTCTTCAAGACAGAATTCTTGGAAGGAGTCGTGGACCACTTCGGAATCTGCAACTTGGGTCATTATTTAACATGGTTTGACCTCACTCCTCGGCTCCTTCTCGATTCTGGCTCAATGCTAAATTTCTATGTCGGTGGATCAGACTCTTTCCGCTCATGTTCTGACCTCCGGGGTCGCCCGACTTTACACAGCTGGACCTCCTTCTCTGGGATATTAAATACTGGCTGTACGTCACAGAACAGCTGCATTTCGTTGACGTGAAACCTAGGATAGTCTCCGTATTTGCCACCATTCCCGCAAATATTATCCAGACGATATGTGAGCTCAATTAAGGAGTGATTCATGTTGTGCATTGCAGCAGACAGACAGTATTTCGAGCATTTTATTTAAGATGTCGTTTTTTTAGGTGTTATTATTTGTATCAGGTATCGGTTCTGGGTAAACATTTATATCAATTCTGCCCTCGTGAACGTTTCATTATTCAATTTATTTTTCACCATTGCAGCAGCCGATCAATATTAATATATGCGAAGCAAACCGCACAGTTCTGCCACATGGCGTATCTCTTATGGTTTCCAGCCGTTACTTCAGAGAGGGCCTAAATTCTTATAGACAAAATATGATAGAGAAGTGAACAAAACAGAAACGAAACACGCAGATTCCTCCTATTGTACGAACTCTGGACAAGACGTCTTACAGGAAAATTTCAGGAAACTTATGGTTCTACCGGAGTGCCCTTGCGGATACCTCGGAAGCACAATGTTGCTGTTAGGGACTGGACAATAACAAACCTCCCCTGTGACCACAGAGGCCGCGTATAAGACAGTCGTGATCGCATTCACTTCACTGTGCTCTAGAGTGGTGTGCAATTTCACGATTTCATGTATTTGTTGTTGCTTTTTTGCGAAGTGTCGCATGCTCCGTAACTGTAGGCCAGTAAGTGCAGCAGCAAATTTCAGTCTATTCTACACGCGCGTCGTCTTTGTTGCTTTGCAATGATAGCCGCGTTCTCGCCTAAGCACCAGCAGTCGCAAAGCTCATCAACCTACCCACCAGTACTAACCTTCTTTATTTTATCATCAGGCATTCTTGCGATTGTAACTACATGCCTCTTCAGCGATACTGCACGGCTGGCGAGGCGGCGTGTACGGGCCAGTATATTTTATAGGTCCAGCAGCTAAATTACAACCGCGAATAGTTGCTAAACCGCCATCAATCAAAATCATGACGTAAATTCCGACACTGACCGTTGCCCCCAATGTAGAAGTGCCATTGTGCTTCCGGCGCTTCTCGTGTACTTGGTTTCAATTTAGGCTTAACTGAATTATAAAATTTTAACAATTTGTATGTAAAACTACCTGCGCCTTTAGGATTTTTCAAAACTGGCCTGGTCTTATACCAGTACTTTCTCCAAATCTGCCTTATTAGCCATTGCCCTACAAACTGTAATTTAAAAGTTAATTTGTCGTCTCTTAGTTCCATTTTTTTTTCGGAGTGCACTCTCCGCCTCACTGCACAGCATATATGTAAAAACGTTATCCTCGCTGCTCTGATGATATATTTTTTGAGAATTGTGTTAGTGATAAAAATACACGCCCTCTATAATCACGCATAGTTGTAATTTTAGCGTTTCTGGAACGCTTGAGGTAAAATAATTACTTCGCCATATTTTCTCGCACTCTAATGGAGTACTATACTTTGTCTCATCCTACGGTGGACTAAAGGCCAAAACCACGGGCCTGCGAGGTCCATTTACGTTCCACGCTATACGATTGACACGCTTACCATTGATTAGGGGTGGACGAATACTGCTCGAACCCAAAAGCGCTGTATCATTTCTACAGCTTCGACGCTGCAAACAGCCTATATGTCGTGGAGTTCTTTGCGATGTAAAATTGTTAAATCACTCAGTGGTCTTCAATTCAAACCACTTTCCACCCATCCCCTCATCAGTGTTCCGAGACGCGGGCACCGATACGTCCATCGAAGCGAAATACCGCACGATTACTATGTGGCTAGTGATTGGATCTGGCGGTCTGTAGCTTTTGCCTTTGGTCTATCATAGGGTGAGACAAAGTATGGGCAGTATATAATTTACTTTTCTGGTTTCTTTGAACGATTAGGCCAAAGAAGCATGTCGCAATATTTGTTCGCACTTCATTCGACGCAAAGGTGACGTGCGACATTTTTGGGGTTATTTCTTAGATAACTAGGAAAAATGAATCTTTTGGCATGCCTTGTCGTATTTAAATGAAGGGGTTTGAACAGATATATTTTAATACACTACTTTAAAATATGAAGCATTTAGCTGCTGAATAAAGTTGCGTACAGTCTGGCCACAAGTCCTGGGTCGTCCCTTTCGCTATGGTGCCTGGAACGCGTCTCCGACTGGTCTGTTTACCGCGGCCAAAAAAGTGGTCCCTCGATTTCCGCCTGATGACGTCATAGAAATGTCATGCTGTCGCCGGTCGCGATCCTTGCGGCGTCCTAACAGTTGTGGTGGTGTGGCAGACGCCTGTTCTGCTGCAGGTCGCTCTCCACTGTGACAGTCCACGGAAGCTACAGCAGCCGGAAGTTGGGACGCCTGGGACGTGGTAACGACAGCGACACTCGCGTTCGCTCGTGCTTTTCGCCAGCATTTCCGCGACCACCCGCCAGGATCGCGATAGTCAACAGCAAGACACTCCGGCTTCTGTGACGTTATTTGTTGCCACATTGGGACCACTTTTGATGTATGGGCGGGATAGGACGCTAAACACACCAGTCGGAGACGCGATCCAGGCACCATACTTTCGCTCTTCGTTGTTGGGAGCCCCCTCAGTGAGCCCCTTGATGATTGTTTTGCCTCAAATCCGGGGTCCTCGGACAGTTTTGGATATCCCCGGTGCGCAGCATACGCCTTGGGTTACGAGTTCGACTTGCGTGTGGCGTCGTGGAAGTGAGCATTCTACAGGACTTCTCCCCAGTGGCAAAAGCATAGGGAAGTGTCACATAATTAAGATACTAAATACAGGGTTGCCGGATGGCCAATGTCTCGCGAATGCGTATCTTTGATATATTCGTTGGCCTGTTGGAGCGTTTGTTGCCAGGTCTACGCGAGAGCCATGGAGCTTCGGGAAAACCAGACAAAGTCGTTCGCTATAACATCGCCCGGGTTTAGGCTTTGCCGTGTGGCTGCTGTGTTCAAATACTGTCCTTGAAGCCTCGAGGAAATGCAAGAACCACGAATCGGACTCTGGGATTTCCGCTAATTCGCCGCGTTCGGTTGCATGGGGTGAGTTGCTTGATTAAAAGGAAACGCGGCGAATTGCCTGCCTGGGTGTGTCACGTGGTGACTTGCATATTGTGGCAGCGGTGGTAAATGCAGTGAGTTATGTTGGGTTGCACGCCGGCAGCTGTTTGTTTGCATAATGCACACACTGAGTTGCATGAGGGTTAGCTGCAAGTAAGAAGGTGCACAGGATGGGGCACCATCCTGTGCACCTTCTTATTTGCTCTTTTTCTTTTACCTAAATGTAAAAATGGGTATCACCGATAGTGACATTGTCAAAGGTGAAGTGACGAAAGGGCGTTCGGTGGAGAAACTAAAGGTTTAATAAAGGCGAACCTGTACCAGAACAAATGGTTAAAAGAAAATGTGTTACAAGCGAGCGACGATGTCGGCGACGATGCTGAATTCGGCGAAAGTGTTAAGCCTATTTCACATGCAGAAACTATGTGAAAAAAATGGTTCGACAGCCGACGCAGCGAGTGTGATCGCAATGTTTATTTTCACATGCTCCTGGCCACCGCGCGAGTTCTGTCGGCGCGGCCGGCTCTTCTACCCAAGGTTAGTTGCAACGGACACGGACGCGAAGCGTTTGACAGTGCCTAAGATACAACAAAGATGTCCTAATATAACACAAATGTTTTATGAATACTCTAGGTAACTAGATATATCTAATACTTAAGAATTAACGAACAACTTTTAGGTGTCTATATTTTTTTTCGAATACTCAGCTATCGCAAAAGAATGCTGACTAAGGAACGGCTGGAGAGCTTTTACCTGACGCGGGGCCACGAGACTCGCTATTGGATGAAAAGGAAGCAATCGCACCAACTCTGCGACAAAATACAAACTTAGTGCAAACGATTCGCAGAGCCTTTGCGACAACGCGACTGCGATTTTAACCATACACTTACTGGAAATCGCACCACTTACGGGCGAGAATCGCAGAATGTAAAGAAACCTGAGGACTGACCGCGGCAGGCCACGTGGAGCACATTTTGTACCAGCCAGGACTTCTGGAAAAATCGACGTGGGAATTTCGGCGCGTACAACATTCTAGCTTCGGTTCTTGAAGACGTTTCTCCAATTTTCCAGAACATCACATTAGAGTAAACAAATTTGTGTACCCGAAGCCAGGCATCGAACATTGGCTTTTTTTGCGTCGAAGCCAGACGCGATATTCGTTAGGTCACGAGCTAGCTACCTAATTGGTGAGCTGCGCGCACGAAATTATTCGCCCTTTTAAAAGAAGCGCATCACCGCTGTGCTGCACAAAACTAAAAAACAAAATCCACAACAAAAAGAGAGAAGTATCGCGAGCCACAGTTCACAGTTCACTCTTCGATGAAAGGCCAAAATTCTATCTTTCATTGTAGGACCTGAGCCGGACGACGTGACTCCCCTCGGGTCGTTGCTGGCGTCTTGCAGTTTGGCGCGTTCCGTCCGAAGAACTTCATAATTCAGATCACCAAAGCGTCGGAAGATCTTGTAGGGTCCAAAACCGGGTTTCTAAAGCTTCTTGCTGAGAGCGCGGCGCCGTATCGGTACTCACAGAAATATCGAGTCTCAGGCTTGAAAGCGGACGTCCCGTCGACAAAGGTTATACTACGTGCTTCGACTCGGTCTTGCACTTGAATATTGAATCGTCCTTGTTGAAAAGGTTCCTCTGCGCGTTGAGAGAAGAGTGGAGCGTCGCGGTTGCCATCATTGGTGTGAACGCGACGCACCATGGTATCCAGCGTCGTGGTAACCGTTTGGCCATGTACCAGTTGGAAGGGCGTCATTCCCGTGGTTCTTTGAACCGCTCTCCTGTACGCAAACGTAACGTACGGCAACTCCTCTTTCCACGTCTTGTGTTCAACGTCGACATCCATGAAGATCATGTCGGCGATCCTCTTGTTGAGCCACTCCGTTAGCCCGTTGGTCGCCGGATGATAAGCGGTGGTTCGTCAATGGCTAGTGTGACATTGCAGGAGCAACCAATAGAATAAGCTCTGCCACGAAAGATGACCCTTGATCTGTGATCAGCACTTTAGGTGCGCCGTGTCGAAGGATAGTAGACTCGACGAAAAACTTGGCGATTTCCACAGCTGTTCCCGATGGAAGGGCTTTCATCTCGGCGTATTATGTAAGATAATCGGTCGCCACGATAACCCACCGGTTGCCAAGTAACATTGATATGTTGTAGATATGTTGCGAGAATGTTCCGAATGTTGTGGGAGTGTTGGGAGATTTTGCGCAACAGTCCCCAATATGTTTCTGACACAACAGTGATTGGCACGACAAACACGCAGCGTTACGCTACTGTTTCGAACGCCATGCTGCCTGGGGAACTGTGTATTAAAAGTCGGAAAAGGCTGAAGGGACAACGTTTGCTAGGCGGCATAATTTAAATGTTGAGCAACTGCAGCGCGCGACATGTTGCTTAAGCACCGTGGTATCAGTGTAGTACAGACGCGAAAATCGCAACGTTTTGTAGTGAACTGTTTCCAATATGTTTCTGACGCAACATTGATCGGCACAACAAGGCACAGCGTTAGGCTACTGTTTCGAATTTCATGCTGCCTAGTAAACCGTGTACTAAAGGTAAAAAAGGTTGAAGATACAACGTTTGCTAGGCGGCATAATTTAAATGTTGCGCAACTGCAGCGCACGTTATGTTTCTTATGCAACGTGGTATTACTGTAGTACAGACGCAAACATCGCAACGTTGTGTAGTGAACTGTCTCCAATTTGTTTCTGATGCAACATTGATTGGCACGACATAGGCGCAGCGTTAGGCTATTGTTCCGAATTCCATGCTGCCTAGGAAACCGTGTGCTAAAAGTCGGGAAAAGGTTGAAGGTACAACGTTTGCTAGGCGGCATAATTTAAATGTTGCGCAACTGCAGCGCGCGGTATGTTGCTTAAGCAACGTTTTATCAGTGTAGTACAGACGCGAAAATCGCAACGTTGTGTAGTGAACTGTTTCCAATCTGTTTCTGACGCAACATTGATCGGCACGACAAAGGCACAGCGTTAGGCTACTGTTTCGAATTCCATGCTGCCTAGAAAACCGTGTGGTAAAAGTCGGAAAAAGGTTGAAGGTACAACGTTTGCTAGGCGGCATAATTTAAATGTTGCGCAACTGCAGCGCGCGATATGTTGCTTAAGCAACGTTGTATCAGTGTAGTACAGACGCGAAAATCGCAACGTTGTGTAGTGAACTGTTTCCAATCTGTTTCTGACGCAACATTGATCGGCACGACAAAGGCACAGCGTTAGGCTACTGTTTCGAATTCCATGCTGCCTAGAAAACCGTGTGCTAAAAGTCGGAAAAAGGTTGAAGGTACAACGTTTGCTAGGCGGCATAATTTAAATGTTGCGCAACTGCAGCGCGCGATATGTTGCTTAAGCAACGTTGTATCAGTGTAGTACAGACGCGAAAATCGCAACGTTGTGTAGTGAACTGTTTCCAATCTGTTTCTGACGCAACATTGATCGGCACGACGAAGGCACAGCGTTAGGCTACTGTTTCGAATTCCATGCTGCCTAGGAAACCGTGCGCTAAAAGTCGGAAAAAGGTTGAAGGTACAACGTTTGCTAGGTGGCATAATTTAAATGTTGCGCAACTGCAGCGCACGAGATGTTTCTCATGCGATGTGGTATTACTGTAGTACAGACCCAAACATCGCAACGTTGTGTAGTGAACTGTCTCTAATTTGTTTCCGACGCAACATTGATCGACACGACAAAGACACAGATTAAACCACTCCTTCACACTGGCGTTCGAAAGGCAAATGCTTAGCAGATCCGGCCGTTTTCGTCATCCATTCGCGAGCAATAGCACTGAATCTTTAAGCAAACGCGTCCGCAAACGCGACTCAACCACCGGTGTGAATGGGCCGACACTGCTTCGAGCTCCATGTTGCCTAGGAAAACGTGTACCAACGTTACTAGAACCACTCTGTTAGGATGCGATGCACGCAGGTCGAGACGCGCTACCTGAAATCACCGCTGAGACAAGGTTGTATAAAAACAGTATTAATTGTGCCGCAAAACCTTGAAGCTCAAGATATTAGAAAAGATTACGCGCACGTCATTTGGTACTAAACTCCAATAAAATTTACTACAAAAATAGCTTTTTCTGTTTGTTCTTAAGCAAAAACATGCTTTCTGCAAGCTCAAGGTGACCACAGTAAAAAACAAAAGAAGAAAAAAACAAGATTAAGAGTGGCGCTATTGTCGTATTTAGCTCGGTCTCGGTGGACGCCAGAGGCCCAGGTTTCAGCGGTGAGTCTCCCATCCGAGTGTTCTAGCAACCTTGCCATGTACTAAAAGTCGGAAAATGGCTGAAGGTTGTGGGGTTCTTTCCCATTCCCGGCCGTCTGTCCCCGTATGAACCACGCTACACAACTCTCGGTGCAACTGTTTATTTGAAGCTCACGTCCATGCGGGGAATGCTGTCAATCGCCGAGCTGCGGCCGGCGTTAGCTTGCCCCGATGTTGTCGCACCCGGGCTTGTCCGTAGGGCCGCTGGTGGCGGTCCGCGCCGCCGATGCCCCCACGGCCGGTCGTGCTCCACCATGGCTCAGGTGATCCGTCCGCCAAGGAGAGGCGTCGTCCCCGTGGCCTCTCACCCGATCCGGGAAGTCGGGAGCCGGGCCCCAAGAGCGCGGCCGGCAGCGCCGGCGTCAGCGGGGCCGCCTATCCTTCCAGAGACCCCGCACTTTTCCGAACCCCGAATACCCCCGAAACCTGCCCCGTCCGCGCTCTGTCCCGACCCTCCTCTCTCCCCAGCGCCACCGTCGCCAACTCGGGTGTCCGCTTTGCAACTTGCCCCAAGGCCGTGTCGTGGCAGCGAGGGGGATTCCGCGCGGCGGAGGAGGGAGGACGGGAGAGGGCCGTGGGGTCGAGTGAAGACTATTTGCTCGTCGGAGGACTAAAGAAAAAAGAAAGAAGAAACCATCATCTCCGACCTGCTAAATAACGGCTACACGCGCAGTTTTATTCAGCGAATCGCTCGTCGTCAACGTAAGTCTGATCGACGCCTAAGACCACAAGAAATTGCACATCCCCGCTCAACCACGCGCGTCTGCGTCCCTTACATAAAGGAAACCAGCGAAGCGCTCGCGCGTGTGCTGGCAAAAGAAGGCATACAGATGGCCCACAAACCACTGTCAACGCTTGGGCACCTGATGCCCCGGCCAAAAGATCGTCCCCCCAAGGAAAGAGCGCAAGGCGTTATTTACCAGATTCCTTGTGCGGATTGCCCTGCCACATACATCGGCGAAACCAAAACCTTTAAAGAAAGAATTCGCCAGCACAAAAACGACGTGCGAAAGTTCGATCATGAGCGCAGCGCGGTTGCGGAACACAGTGACTTGAATGACCACCGCCTTGACTTCGACAACACACGCATCCTCGACATTGAGACCAATTCCCGGCAGAGGCTATTCGTCGAGTCATGGCACATCCAAACCACACCGCAAAACATCAATCAGTCGCTTGGCGCTTTACCATCCGCCTACGCCAGCGGGCTCAGCCACATTACGATCGCGAAAACATCACGTCCACCGCCGTAAAAGAAGACCATTGCTCCTCGCGCACACAGTCGCCCCTGAAGAAGAAACCAAGCAGGTTTCGAAACGTTGGGCTCCTTTTTATTTTTGGTTGGCGTTCCTTCCCCCTCATCTATTTTTTCTTACCCAACCAGGCAGATTTCTGCCAAATGTTTACTTTTAATAACAAAAACGGCTTGACATAACAAAAATAACAATTCAATTAAACGTTTCGCCTCCCATGCGGGAGGCATCTTCAGTAAAGCAAAGAGCGAATGAGAGTCGCACGAAAAAGTTCTGATTATAATGCAATTAAATGCTATTTAGGCATAAAGTCTGTGTACACCTCCGGCAGGGGACCACGGTTCTTGTTTACCAGAGATGAATCACTTCCGCGTTTGTCGTTCTGGATTGAACCAAGATTCCAGGAGCTTTCTCGGTCCCCACCTTTTATCCCTCGCCAAGGTCGATGCCTTGTCAAAGTCAAATTGGTGGCCTGACGTCCGTGCGTGGTCGACGAGTTCGGACTTGAAGCGGGTGGCGTTCGTGGAATTGGCGACATCCCGTCCGTGTTCTTTTAGTCTTGTTTTTCTTTCTCGTCCCGTCTTTCCAATGTAGGAAGCGTCACATTCCTTGCACTGCACCTTTTAGATCACGCCCCCTTCTGCCTCTGGCGGGGTCGGGTCTTTTGGCTTGGAGATAACGTTGGCAATTGTTCTGTGGGGTTTGTATACAGTTCGTACCCCCAACGGCCTAAGCGCGCGTTCCAATGCCCCCGAAACCCCTTTAACGTACGGGATGCACACGACGTCACGTGTTCGTTCGGCTCGATCCGGGCGCCGACGGGACATTCGTTTCTCAGCGCGATTGATAAATCGGTTGGGGTAGTTACGGTTCTTCAAAGCCTCCCGCACATGGTTAAGTTCTTGATTGCTAAGCCAGCGTGACCCAACGCAGGCCCGAGGCCGCTCGGTCGGTGGAGATCGAGGGGCCGCGGTATGCTGGGGTCATTCCAGCAGCCGCCCTCTGGCATTGCGTGGCTGCTCGGACCATCCCCGTGTCTGCACAAGGATTGGCTTGCGCAATAAACGGTTCAGGTCGTCGATAATACATTTCTTTCCGAACCATAAAAATCAAGTAGCTTTCCCTAATCTCGTCATTACTGTTCGAAACATAGATCTCCTTCATAGGTTGTTCATCCCATTTTGCACTATTTTGCGTATTTATTCGTCCCTACCTCTGCTTGACGTTTGTTTTATAACTTGATAAAGACCTTTAAATATTGGCGCGGGCTTCCGCGATCAACGCTGTACCGAATTTATCCAGTATTGGACAAGATTGCCGTCAGGAGGTGGAAAAAGCAAGCCGTGATTCTGGCTTCTAGCAAAGACGGTGCAGTCGTAAGATAAGTCTTTGCTTCACCCGTATCCACAACGCCCCATCGTTTGCACGATCATAACTTCTCAGTAACATAGCTGTATACCACATTTTACTCATAGTTACTATAGATGTGGCCCCACAGGCATTCCCGTTATGAGCGAGTCGACTTTTTAATGACGGGCAACTCTCCTGAGTGAGAATAAATATTATCATCTTCCCACAACAACCACCCGTTTCTTTCTCCCCCTCCCCCTTTCCCGAGTTGAGGAGATATTAGGCCACTCCAGGAAGCAGCCTGTACAC